>VZRW01000462.1:45013-167955 GCA_013398125.1 Aegotheles bennettii
GGCGGCTCCCAGGCGCGGAGGCCCCCCCGGGGCGGGGGCAGGGGGCTCCTGGCTGAGGCACCGGGGGCCGGGTTCGGGTCGCGGTGTGTTCCTGGGCGGAGGGGAGCCGGCAGCTGCTGCCCTGGGCACCGGCGGAGCTCCGTGCCCACCGGCCCTGCCCTCAGCACAGCTCTGCCCGGGGACTCCCCGGGAACCCAGCGCCGGTCTGGCAGGCAGCAGCTCCAGGGGAGCGGAGCGGCACTGCTCTGCGGAGCGGGCACGGAACTGTCCGGGCTGCGCCGCTCCTCCACCTCCCTGCGGGCTGGCTGCGCCGCCAGGATGGGCTGTGCATGGCAGAGCAGCTGGAGAGAGCGTTCACAAAAAACAGCGAGAATGCATGGCAAAACATGCGGAAATACCTGCTGGCCACAGGGAAGCTCTTCAGAGTTGGTGCATGAAGGCTGCAGGTGGTGCAGACCGTTCAGTGACACAGGCTCTGACTTGGTTGTTAGCACAAAAATTGAAATAATAAACATATCTAAGAATTACTCCAGCATAAATAAGCTTGGGAAGCATTATTTTCTGCAAGATTAAGAAGCGATACAATAGGAAGCATCTGTGCAGGATGATTTCTTCCAGCTCATTGTCTTGCCAGTGTCCTGTAGGAAATTGGATTGACAGCATTATCTGTAACAGAACAAGCCATCTTACAAGTCTATTTCCAGACTTCATGTCCCCTGTTTATCTCTGGTTGTGTTTACCTTCTAAATTGTCCAAAAATCAGAAGAACAGCACCACTGAGGGTGAAGATAATATTGACAGTGAAAACCTATTTTGGGAAACATTAGCCCTGTACAAATATTTATATGCATTATGGTAATAAGTGAGCGAAAATTATTGTTTGCAAATTGTTCCAGGACTTTGTTAGGTTTTTTTGAAGTAATGTGGTTTGAACAGTGTCCACCCCAACTCTTGGACCAAGGGACCATTCATCCTTCTTGTCAAACGTGGTTGTTTGACAGTACTTTATGGACTGCAGCCTGGGGACTGTTGCTGTAAGGACTTAATCACTAGTTCTGACACAAGCTGCATGTAAAAGGCTGTTCTAGAAAACATTTTTTATTAAGAGAGTAAGAGACTGATAAATATTTTCTGAACTAATTCATGGGAAAATCAATCAGGCTTGAAACACAGGCAGCGTTTGCCAGGTTGATAAAAGCAGGCCTTGGGCAGCAGAACAGAAACGGTAACAACGTGATGAAATTGTGGTGGTGTGGCTCCTCAGGAGCTGCCCATACTTACACTGGTAGTGTACTTCACTGTGATCTCCTTTTCTTTGTGTCATGATAAATTAACTTGAGGAGAGAAGCATTGTGCAGTCTAAAAACCAGTACTTGTGCTGAGACAGCTTACTGATGCTTTCCAAAGTGCAATTAGACCAAAGACTGGCTTTCCAATTGTAAGTGCAAAGGTTGACTTCTCGTTATGTGCTGAGGTCAGTTATGCTGTACATGGTGAAAATGTTATGGGTAAAGCATGGGATGTTCACAAGACGTACGTGTTTTATGCAGCCTCGGTTGTTGCAACCTTTATTTTTAACGTTGAGGTGATCTGATGGGTGCAGTATGGTTGAAACGAAAGGAGGGAATGTGAAGATAGGGCTATTTTTCTTGGACAACAAGTTACTGGCACTTACTGGGTTTCTTTCCTTTCATTGTGGAGGTTGTCTGTGTAATCTGAGCAACGTGGAGAATTTTGAGCTACTCAGTTCATTATCCCCTGTCATTTGTTCTCACTGTCCTGAAGTATTAACAGACCTTCTTTTACTTTCTGCTTGCTGTTGTGGGAATTTTTATTTGCAGTAGTATTTTGATGAATGTTACTGGTTTACTATTTGAATAGGAGTCTCCTTACACCATTGTGCTAATTTGCCTCCCTTGTTTCCTGTACTTAAAGAGTGTTACTGAAGTAACATCTTGAAAGTTGTTGCCTGTGGATTTCTGGTTCAGAAGTTCTGGGTGTAGTTCTCAGTCCTCTAGGTAACAGCCATGATCTCTTTCATTGCTATGGAGTCACTTCTCTGAGTTTTACTATGGCATGTTTTGTGATGCAGCTGAAGAAAGAGAGGAACCAACTATTCTGCTGTTCTGCTTACAGTTCTGCATAACTTATCTTCCCACATAGTGAATGTTAGGCAGCACGCCCTGACACAAAGAAGTGGTAGAGGAAGAAGGGTTTGGATTTCTGCTATTTTATACACTTGTACAGTTTTACTTCTGTAGAAGTGGACTGCTCCATACCTGGTGATAAGTGGTTTGCAGAAGGGCTTTTGTGTGGACTTGGAAACAGGGTAAAATCTACTCCCTTTAGCCATGTCAAGCTGTCTAATACATCCTTTAGCTTTTCTGCTGTTGGTGGGATTGAGCTGTTCTTGAAATCTGGTGTTCAATACATGGTTGCTGCTTTTGGAACCATGAAAAATGGTTTACCAAAGTGAAAATGGGTTTGTGTGAATTTCGTGGCTGCCTTTTCTTCCTGTTCCCAAAGTTAACTTTCTTCCTTTGGATTCCACGTGAAGTAAACACTCCGCAGTGAGAGTTTAAGTATTTTTAATGTGTATGAGAGCAAAATTGAGATCATGACACAAAAAGCTTCCTAAAATTGTGTAAAATTTATTTGGTTGTTTTCAGTTACGTAGGTTTTTATCTACCCCAAGTCCAGATGAGCTGGCTTCATAGTTAACTTCACCTACTCCAGGAAGAACATGCCACTGGCTGAAAAGATGAAGTCATTGCAATAAAAGCTACTGAAGGGCATGTGGTAGGGTAATAAAGACTGCCAAGTAGGTGGAAGCCTGACATCAGATGTGCTTCATGTTGCATCTGGATCATGTGATGGGAAAACAAGTTAAAATACAAGGAAATAGATGAAGACATAAATAAGAAGAAACATTTCACTTGGCTCATACTGTATTAGTGAGTAAATGGTTATATACATGAGAGAGGGCTCCACATGTGTGTGCTGTGCTGTTGTGTAGTCAGAGTTCCTGTTTATTGCAATGATTATTGCCATCAACTTCAGATTTAAAATTGATTACATGAGGACTTCTGAAACTTAGTTGTGAAGTACCGTTTCATACTTTTTATTGGAGTTCTTCAAGAACAGGTTAGGCAAATGTCTGTCTCAAATGGCATAGTTGATACTGCCTGGAGAAAATGGGAAGGATTAAATGGGAGTTGCCAAACATAGTTTATGAAGGTATCACAGGCTTGGGTTTCAGCAGTAGGCACATGCAGGAGGAGGCGTGCATCATATCCTGTGCTTAACACCTCATTATATCCAAATCAAAATTAGGATCCAGACATCAACACTGAACATCAGAGCCTTGAAACAAGATGACCTTTTAAGGACTGTTCAAGCTGTATCTTCCGTAGTCTTGTGATCCAATTGTTTTAAAGATATGCTGATGTCCTTCAGCTAGTTCTTAAAAAAAACCAAACCCCACCAAGCAAAAAAGCACCAAAAAACCCCACTTCTTGTTAGCATTGTAAAATATGACTTTGTGGCCTAGACGGGATGTCACTTAAAATGAGGAAACTTAGATTTTTGTCTGCCTCTGTGTTTTGTATAACCAATACCTTGGATTGAAAAAGAGAATGTCCAGTATCCATATACTGAGTTGCTAACATGTTCCCACCTATGCTGCTGCATTTATGTTAAACAGTGGAGAAGATATGGAGTATTTGAGTGTACTGTCAATGTACATGTTTTTTAAAGTCTTTTAATAGGAGTGCTCAGCCTGTCTTGGCTGCTGGGGTGGTTTATCTGACCAGTCCTTCCATCATAGTCATATGGGCTTAGTCAGGACGAAATGATCAATCTCCTGGGGCTCCGCCTGTGTTAATGCTGTCACCGGAAGAGATGAAATCAAACAAACATTCGAAGTCTAAAGTACTCAATCTGTGATTTATGTGATACAGTTTTCAGCAGAGGGAAAAAAAATTACCCAGCTGTAATTATAAAAATGCTTTGAAGGGGAGATGTAGCTTAAATTCTAACTCAAACAAACTGAAGGTAAATTAGTGGAAGATAACAAAACAGTTTCATACAAAAAGTTTTAATACTTGCAGCTGAAGAACTTCAGAGGAAATACAAAGTGATATCTAACTTTAGTTTCATGAGTAACAATGTGATTGATGGCTTTGAACGGCTGTTTGTTGTCACTGGCATTCTGCAAGTTGAGACACATCTGACTTTGGGAAATAATCAGAGGAGCAACGAAACAAAGATGTTGCAGTTTTATGATTCTTCTTTCATGTTTTTCAATGTTTAATTTAACCAATCGTGTTAGTCTTTACCCCCAGTGCCAAATTTGTGTCTAACTTTGAAGCCCTTTTTAAAAAGGAAGTTTGCTAAAAATAAGCCAGACGTGACTTAAATCTTTAGTATGAAAGGGGCAAAACTCTTGTACTGGCTATGAAAGAGACATGAAACAAGTTTAAAGTTTGAGGTTTTTTCAGTATTACGTTGACAAATTAAGATTCCTAAATTTTGTGTTGAGGGGGTAGGAAGACTTCTGCACATCTGTCGCTTTGAAGCAGGAGAATTCATTTTAAGTCGCAGAACCCCAAGCAGTGTTACCTGGGCTAGTGTCAGCTGTTTCTCAATTGTTTCATGATTTTACTTCAGGCGCAGTCATATGAATACCATGCCTAGTCCTGTGATAGCTGTGGAGAGCCTGTCTGAAAGGAACTCTTGTTCGACTTCATAGATTTTGATGCATTTCTAAATCTGAAGTAATTCTGAAGCAAAACTTCTGATGACCCAGCTAAGCTGAAGCTCTTTTCATAGGGCGAAGAGTTTCTGCTTTTGTGAAAGCTGTAAAACACATTGGCTAAAACTTTGTAGTAGAAGTTGTGAGCACTTGAAGTATTTTTCTTATTAAGTTTTCCTAGCAATAAGTAGAAAAAAATTCTATTCAAATCACCTATAACGTTACTATTTTCAAGTTGCTGCCTCCTGTCTCTTTGCTTCCATGTGTTACCCAGCTGCAGCTTGCTTGTCGATCCTTAGATGTTTGGGGTTTTTTTCTGCAAAGACTTCTGATGTGCTTTTCTTCCCAGTATGTGGAGACTTCTGCACAACTTGTGCTTGTGGCTTTGCCTTCTCTTTGTAATGCAAAACAGAGTACTACATGGTCTCAGCTATCTTTGGCTATTAGAAGTATTCTTCGTGCTACCAGTACACGCTGAATTTCTTAATCTTTTGGTTAGTGTAAATAGCAAAAAATATGCTTTTAAAACTGCTGTAATGGTGAATTGTTAACTTTGATGTGACAATATTCAAACGGTGGTATGTGCATCAGTAAACTCCAGAATATTGTGAGACACAAAGTTGTTAAACCAAGGTAGCAGAGGATGCGTGGTGCTCAGCACAATTGCCAAGGACCCATGAATAGTTCTCTTTGCAGCTGACAGATTATAGGAGGTGGTTATTAAATATTTCATGAAGACTGAGCATTTTATAACCTACCAAATGATAACAGAAATTGGGTGGGAATGAAGAGAGAGTGCCAGCCAAAATTACATGCTATTGCTGGTGTGTCCCTGCTACAGTGTCTGTACCTTTGTGGCTTACAGGTGAAGATAGGCTTCACTGATGTTCAGTCAGATCTGAGGGGACCAGGGCTCTCTGTATTCACATGCAGTGTTGGCAGGCAAGTGTGTGAAGCTAGGAAAGAATGAAATAATCCATATTTATGTTAGTCCCAAGCAGGCTTCTCTGAAGTAGTTGCCACTTAGTGATTACACAGAGCAACCTAGGTGGGATGCTTGACTGATGGACACGGGACTAAAATACTTGGTGTCCTTCATGTTTAGATGTGGGCTGTAGATCTGTTCTGTTGTTCAGAAATCTGCTCGTGCTCTTCCTTGCTGTGAATGGCTGCTGTGTCATCTTCTACATGCTGCTTGAAGTGAAAGTCTTTTTAAAAACAAATGTAGGAATGACTGTGTATCTCTTCTTTTTGGTGAAAGAACTTTGCTCATGCTTTTAAAAAAATCTGTAATTAATTGTTGAGTCTAACTTCACTTTTTTTTTTTGTTTAGAAATTCATCGAGTTTGAAGATTCTCAAGAACAAGAGAAAAAGGACTTACAAACCAGAGTGGAAGCATTAGAATCACAAACTCGACAGCTTGAACTAAAAGCAAAAAACTATGCTGATCAAAGTAGGTAAAATGTATTGCATTCCTTTTAAGTGGTATTAGCATGTTTTAAATTTTATTCAGTAAACTGATTATACACGTGCTAAATATATGTGCTATCTGATTACTGTGTTTTGACAGATAACTAAATTTAACTCTTGTGCAAGAGTTTATTTTCCTTAGAATTAAGGCAAACAAATTGGATATAAGCTTGTGAATCTTAATCTGATTCTTCAGTTGTTGTTCTGTTCCTACTTCTTGGTTTGTTTTCCTTTTAGACCAAGCTATTGTCATATTTAATAACTTTTTCAGGAGATATTTAGAACTTATTCCCTTGTTAGTGCTCATAAAATAAGCTAACTTTCTTCCCATTAAATTGTCTGTACTTTGGGTCTAGAAACACTTATAAGGATGAGAATACCATTCATGCTGATGCTTGTTATCTTTTGTATAATTTCTGCTCAATTACTTATTTCTACGAGGCATTTAGTTCTTACAGGAAAAGAGTTAAGGAAGAGCACCTTCACTTTTAGAGATGTTCTGTGTAATTTACAAAAACTTGTGTAAGTTTTGGAAGATGATAACAATGATCAGTTTTCTTGAAATATTGAAAATTACAATGTGAATATATCGTAGCTTAGACATTCTCCTGGGCTGCTGCTTCTTGAGGTACATAGTCATTGAATGAAACTCCATCACCATTTTTTGTTGAGTTGTGTAAAGGGTAGAGGAAAAAATACTCAAACCTACAGATATCTTCTGTTATCATTTCATCTCCCTCACCCTGCAGTCTTAAATTGGAGATGAAAGACCTGTGCTGCTAATGATGGTTTGATTATTTTTTTTGCTGGGAGTGTGTTAAAAATGCAATGAAGGTTGTGATTTTTCTTTTCATTTAACCTTTTTTAACCCAGTGTGGAAATAATGATCAATATGAATTAATGTGAACATTTTGTCAAGCTTCTAAGCTAACTTCTGTTGACATAAGACCAGCGTGTCAGTTAATACACAGCTTTTATTGCTGGGCCATGCAGAAATGTAAAGTAAGACTGTATCAGGCCTGATAAGTTTGAGATAAGATCAGTTTTTAAAAGCAGAGTGCCAGTTGTCAAAACAGCCCCTTTTCTTTATTCTTTTATTTCTACTTGGCTACCATTCCTGCCTGTAATGCCACAACTCATAGCTCTCTTTTTCAATTTAAGGTATAATAGTTTTATTGTAAAGTTTAATTTTCAGTGGCATGAGTGAGTCTATAGCAGGGCAGAAGTATTATTGCACTGGGGTTAAGATTAATGTGGGTGGCATGCAGAGCTGAACCTTTCTGAAATTTGAATGGTTTAGAATGCTGTTGGCAAATCTTAGATGCATGCACTTGCCCGTTGCAGTTAAAATATTCTCGGATTCTGTACAGACAGTGATGGAGGAACACTTCAAGCAGTCTCTTCTAGTGAAACCCAGGCTGACTGTAGAGATTTGTATCAGAAATGCTATGATTCTTGTGAATGGAAGTGTGTGTGTGTTTAAAAGCAGCAGAAGAGGGGAAAAGAAAACATTGGAACAAGAGTTGAGTGGTCTGTTTCGGTAACTAAGGACACTGTTTCCAGAACGCCTGTGCTCTAAGCCCACAGCCCAAACAACTTGTTAATGGGAGACCCTGTACTCTGACAACAGGATTATGGCGTCAAGATTGCCTCATGTCATATACACCATTACTTTCTCTGTTAATACAATTAGAGAGACAAACTGTTACACAAAATTCAGATCCCTGGCAGCATACCTGGTTGTACATAACACCATTTTATATTGTTCTGTGAGTCTGTTCGTGTGAAATTCTTTATTTTGCCCTGAATATTAAGTCTCTGAATATGTATGATTTTGAACTTCTAATTATATTGTGTATGTATATATATATGTGTGTGTATTTATTATAATAATGAAAGTATTTGCATGAAAAACTCAATTTTTCCAGTAGAACCACTGATTGTTGGCTAGAACTACTTTTTTAGTACGAAATAGTGTTGTTGAAAACAATTATTATAACAACATAAAGTTCTGGTGTTAGGGCGTTGACTTTTAAACAGTTCCAGAATCTTTTTAATGGAGAAAAACCTTTTGCAATGGCAGAAATATAACTTTGGAGAAACAATAGGGCTGTGTTGAACATTGAGTTTTGGGTTGATAAGTTGCCTGGGACAACATGAAAGACTTGGGAAGATTTGACATGCTGCTGATGCAGAGCAAGATCAAAGGGGACGTAAGCACAGTTGTTGAACACCTAATGAATATTATGCAAGTGAGCTGGTTTTTTGTGCTCTAAATTTCTAGGGTATGAAAACAATACTAATGTACATATACTTGAAGTAGTTTAATGCTACTGCATTACCTTGTTTTCTGTTTTATAGGCAAGGTAATCTGTGTGTCCTGTGATACCAAAAATACCCATGTATCACTTTAATTCACTGGATGCAGCTACGAGTCTTCTAGTTATATTTCCTATTATCTTCTACTGCCTATACTACTGCCTGTGCATCCAAATTAGTCTGTGGTGTTGCAAACTGTTACCACATCAATATTCAAAATAGTGGTGGTGTTATCACTGATAATGGGGAATTGCAAATGCCTGGCACAGAGCAAGTAAGCAAATAAAACCTGGCTTTGCATTTTTGTGTCAGAGTACAGAGTCTGAGATAGCAACATCAGTTTATGACATGATTAGTGGTTTAGAATAGAAAACAGGTAAGATATGGGGTCCCCTGTCTTTGCTTCTTGTAGACTGCTTCATGTGCTGTGTGTGTTTTTTCTCAAATAAGAAAGACCTGTGAGAACAAGTTTTGTCCATTAAAAAGTTTTGACTTGTTCTCTTGGAACACCATCCATTCTGAGCATTTTGTGAAGACTGGCTAGTCCTGGGAGAGGGCAGCTCTTCAGTTACAAGGTGGGGTTCAGCAGGATGGTATGTGCCTAAACATGCGTGCCAGTTGCAGTTGCTCAAGAAGCCATAGTTCTGTTATGTCCTGAACTATAAGTGCTTGCTTTTGCAGTCTTAGCAATCATCACACTAAAGAAAAAAGAGAAATGTAGCCACATACTCAGTCAGCTAGGTTGGAGTAAATCTGCTGTTTGAAATTAAAGAAGTGATATAACCAGTTGACACAAAATAAGCTGCTTTCTACGTTTCTGTGGTTCACTGACTTTTTTTCCCTGCATTACAAATTTAAACACTTGTTGTCAGCTACCTCCTAGATGAGTGAACTGCTGTACTCTGCCCTTTCATAGGAGGAAACGAAAGAGGGAGAGATGCCAGCAAGACCTGGTGGCAGTGCTGGGAGGATTGTGAGCCACAGTAGATGAGGACTGGCAGGAGCAGATGCACATCGAGTCACCACTCTTGCCTGATGTGTAGCACTTGATCCTGGTGTTTGGTCGGTTGTGGTGGTTGCCTAAGTTAAGTTTACCACCAGAAAGTGGTGTGACATGTTGCATCCTGGGATATTGTGGTAAACTTGATGACTGCTTAAAGGAGAGCAGAGGTGTAAGGATCTGTGACTTCTATTTGAGCGCAGGAATGTGCTGCAGTGGTGTGGCTCTTTGGCCCGTGATCCGTCTCCTCGTCTCACTTTACACTGCTGCTCTTCCCTGTAACTTTCCATGGTTTGCCTCTGCTCTTGCGTTGGTGTGCACTGGCTGTCAGCATTACCTGTGCAGGGGACAGAGAAAGGACAGTGCCTGTGCTCTCAGGGGCCTGTGGCTTGTTGGAGTTAAAGCAAGTTAAATACCATGAAGCTCCTGAAGATTTGCCTTGGGTCAGTGTTGGTACAGGCAGAGTTTTTAGAAGCTCTTGTTGTCAGTCCTTTTACTGAGTGTGGACTAATGTCTTTTTTTTGGTTTTATGACTTGACTTTCATGGGTAATTTTTATTCTCAACAGCAGAGGGCACCTCTGAATATTGTGGAGGTGCACCAAGCCTGGAAATGCCAGGTTTTCCAAAAACAGAAATTTAACACTTAAATTCTTCTCTTCTCCTTCCCTCCCACTTCAGTGATGTGTCTGAGGCAGACACCAGTCTTTGATATAATCTGAAACATTTCTTACAAGAGCTTGAATACAAGAGACTTTCACATTATTTCAAGTCTTTTCTGTGATGAGACCTCTAGCTCTGCTTGTAATTAGTTTGCAACATTGGAATTTTTCAAAATTCAACCTTGAATGTGGAAAACCAGGCACTTAGAGCTGTTAACAACTTGTGGTAGCAATGTGCAGCTCGCTTGTCCAGAAATGCTCCACGAGGGCACATGATACTGCTTTGGATGCTGCTCGGTCTCCAGTTACCGAAGGGCTAAGTGCCTTTCAGTGCTCACATGATGTGCCACTGAATTCTGTGGGACTCAGGAGGTTTAATTTACTTCCTTTCTTTGCCTTCTTCAGGAATGTCAGTTCTTCTTATGTATTACAGTCTGTAAGTTAATTAGATTTTTTTGGAGTAAAATACGATTGTAGTGTGTTTTGACTTACGACAGGAATGGAACAACTTTGGAGTGTGCTGTCTGGAGGAATCACTCTGAGTAACTTATTTACAGGAGAATCTGAAAAACATGATGTCTGCATGGTTAAAGTGCTTTCTCATGGAGGTGGTAGGCTGTGGGAGTTGAAAGATTTGGTTCCTTTTCTGGATGCCTAGTGCTAAAGTACAACCAGGATACCATACTGCATTTTACAGGGCAACCAAGGTGCAGATCTATTTCCATACCTCAAATGTCAGTTTTGTAATTTATGCTCAAGTTAGATTATGTTTGGGGAAAACTACATGTGTAAAACAAACAAACAAAAACAAACAAGCAAACAAACCCCACAAAACCAAACAACCCCCAAACAAACCAAGAAACTACTTTGTCTTCAGAGCTGCAAATGTTGTGATGCAACTGTTGGGATGATTGTATTTCCCACATCAGGTGACATTGCACAGCAACTGATACTGCTTGCTGTAGGTTTTATTTAGGATATGAGGCAAAATGTTTTGGCAGCTGACCTAAAAGCATGCAGATTCATTTTCCTTGGAAACCAAACAGAACTATTTCTTTCACTGACTTCAAGGGAAAATGTAAGACCAGTTTCTGTTGTGATTCTTCTGCAGATATTAAGCTATCTGGTATTTTTGTTTGAGCTCTATGTATACCAGCATTACTGTAATGTACACCCAGGTAAAAAACCTTTTGATGTATAATCTGAAGACATCCAATGCTCCGAGATACCCCTGCACAGACCTGCAGCAGCAATTTGACATGGACCTGTCTGGTTAACAAGGAGACTCTAATGTGAACTTCAAGCTGTGAAGCTTAACCTTGTTTTGAGATTTGACTCGTGGCTTGTGTATCTGTGCAAATGATGGTGTGAATAACTAAACTGGTATGAAATACATCTATCAGTAATGCCATTTCTAGGTATAGCTCAACTGTTTATTCTAAGAAATACAAGAAAGCTTTTCAATCAATCCTGGGAAGAAGTCGAATAGTTGAGGTTTGTTTGGTGTGGGTTTGGATTGTTCCTGTGTGTCTTTCAAAGAGTGAGAACAGCAGAACTAATCTTATTTCCAACAAAGAAGGCACAGAACAGCTTGCCTTCTTGTATTTCTTGATTAACAGATTTGGAGCTAACTGTTTGCTGCTTTCTTCTCAGTGCAGCTGTTTCTCCCCTACATTGGTTGGTTTACAGGGCAGATCCCCCTGCCCTTCCCTACGCTGTACCTCGGGTACCATTGACTAAACTTGAAGAATCTTACTATAAGGAGAGGTGTGAGCATCTAAGTGTACTGGAAAGGAAGGCTTTGTTTCTGAGTAAAGCATTTCTTGGCTACTTTCCTGATCACGTTGTGAAGTTCGGAGCGTACCTGCTGTTTCGGTGGTGTTGTGAAGTAGAGTGTGTGCAGCCCACTAGATGGAGCAGAGGCTACAGGGAGCTCAGGAGACTGCACCCAGTCATGCCACAAGGCTGGAGGCTAAAATGAAATGGAGTAGAAAATTAGAGCAGTGATTGGCCTGCTTTAAACTTGTCTATAAATATGCCTGGACGAAAGTGGTGAGAGGAGGTTGAAATCCACTGGCATGTAATTAACTGCTCACGTACTTTTTACAGATTAGGGGAGTATTGTGCTGGTGGTTTAGGTGCTGAGGTTTGATTGTTATAATTCTAATGCTGTAAACATTGCAGCAATGAAGAAGATGGCTTTAAATGTCTTTTAGAATCTTACAGTCCTGAGTTGTCACTTGTTATTTAGCTTTAAAAACAAATCAAGGCTGCTGTGTTCATGCTGACTTCGTGCTGGGTTTTCTCTAAAGGTTGCCTGCATCAGTAGCCAAATGTATACATGAAGCATCCCACTGTTTTCAAAACAGTCAGTCAATCATTAAACCTTTTCTCAGTGAAACACTATTTTGGCCAGAGACTAGGCAAGATGTTAGTACTAGATCCAAATGATTTTTAACTTGATTTTGACCAGAAATTGGCTTGTATGTCCTTGTTCTTTTGAATCTCAACCTTTGTGAGGGACCTCCTGGCATATGGTTGTCTTTATATTAAATGGTTGTAGCAGAATGTTAAAGGAGATTATTTTTTTTTGAGTTTCATGTCAGGTTTTTGGTGGTAAATTACAGTGATTTTTGTGAGCCTGAGACATAGTGGATACTTGAACAGTCCAGAAGTGTCAGGATAAGGCCATGCAGCTCTATGTGTTGATATTTGCTACCAACATTTATTCTTGACAACTAAATTACCTTCATAATTTAAAGTGCCCTACTTCTTAAACTGAGAACTAGACCTGTAGCTCTCAGTGGTAAGAGCTACTTGAAGATGTTGGTCTTGCCAAGGGGTTGAATTTGTGACTTGTTTTATGAATCAGTTTTCTGTGCTGCTTATTTCCAGGTCTTGTCACTTTCAGGTTAAATACCTGATTTGATAGCTTCAGTCTCTGGTTTAATCCATTGTTGTGTCTGCTCTTTAGCAACTACTTAATAGGTCATGAGGTCCTCCTGGATCATGGGATTGATTTTGCTTGATCTGTATCTTAACTTCTGTATGAGACCTGCTTATGAGAATGGAGCTGGATGAAAGCTGTCCAAGGGGAGCCTTCAGATAGTCTTAGTGCTAGGAAAGCTTCATTCATGAGCTGGACCTCTGTCCTGACTTGTGTAGCAGGAACTTGTAATTCCTCTTGAAGGCACCGTACTGGTTGGATTTGGCGTTCTAGCAGGTCTGTTTCTCTTTCTCCCCTTCAGGCTTATCAGCAGTTTGAGGCAGAGGACAACATACAGATGGAGGGTGTTCCAAACTTGGTAAAAGCCATCAGACTTGGGAGGTAAGCTCTGATTTTTGAACAGGCAGGGTGGACAGCTTTGCTTCCTAATTCTTTGTAATGCTGTCAGGAGGCAGAAACTCTGGAGGCTTCTCTCTAGTTTACTATAACATTTAATCTCTTTTTAGGCTTGGTTGGTTTCATTTGAGAGAACTTTGAGGATTGGTACCTCAGGTCACTGAATGTGTTAGGATATTGACAGTGCTGGAGAATGTTGCAGGTAGACCTCAAGCATGAGTTTGAGGAGGTGTTCCAGTGAGATGCTTTCTCATCAGCCTAAAAATATTTGCGTTTTAGGCTCATACTTACTGTGCTGGAAGACCTTAAATTTTTCCATGTAGACTTGCAATCACCAGTAGTGAAACTTTTTTGATGTGTGTTTTATTTTGCACATGTAACGTATTGCCCAATGTAATCTTCCAATGTAATATCTTCTGTGATGTGACAAGGCTATCATGGCTTTATAGAGGCATATTATGATAGAGAATGGATATTTTGCTTGTAGGATATATATCATCAAACTGATTTTATCATCTGCCCGTTAAGAATTTGACATCTTAGTGGAAAAAAAAGTCTTAGACTGAAATATCAGAGGAGCTTTTTGTATTGGTGCTAAGTCAAATTGATGGGAACCATATCTGGTTGCCACTTTGCAGACCCAGAGTGTGTCAGGCAGTGCTGGTGCCAGCTCTGTTCCTCTTGGGGAGATGTTATCAGGATGGCTCCAGACTTCCACTCTTTTGTGTGCTGGTGAAGTAGAATGGAACTGGGGACAATTTGCTTTTAAATGTACTTCTGTGTGCCAGTGGAAGGCATTTTTTTCGTCTCCTATTTAATTGCTGTTAGCTTCCTGTTACTCCTGATGGGAATGTACCTTTAATAGTGACTTAAGTTTCTTCGAGGTTTTGGGGCCAGAATCTGGTGGTCTTCCACAAAATTCTTCTGGTGGTTATACACTAGGTTCAGGTATCTTCTTGTGCTCAAGTCTGTGGTGATCTCTGCTCCTCAGGGAATATCTGACCTCTTCTACAATGTTTATTGGGAAAGGGAATCGTGTTCTGCTGGTTTTGTGAGGATCTTACCTTTGATGGGAGGCAAGTTTTGGGTAGAATGGATTTCTGGTGATGTGTGTCATCCTGCTGGTATTGGTATTGCCTGTTTTGAGAACTGCTCATGTGGCTTCTGTTGAGGGTATATAAACCTAGTGTACATCTGCATATGACTGAAACTCCCAGCTGTAGGACTATAACGTGTTATAGTTCCAGCTATGGCTGGAAGTGACTTTCAGAAATGCTGAATGTCAATTCTATCATCTTCTAGGGCCTTAATATTTTTAACCTTTGTGTGTAACAAAAAGAGTTACCAGATTTAATGAAGATCTCCTCCTTGACAGTGCCATACCCATGTCTATATTCATTTGTCTTGTATGACTTGATTTAAGGAACTATTTAACACTGGGCTATAGAAGGGGAAAACGGATGGCTTCATTATGGAAGTGTTTGTTGTATCCATAACAGTGGGAAACACTTGTGGGTTTCATGAAGGTAGGTTATGGTCTAATGGTTAGGAATATGATGGGATAAAGGTTGGACTTGATGACCCTGGAGGTCCCTTCCAACCATAATGATTTTATGACATGTGTGAAGGGTGTCTGTCTGTAGCACCTAATGCGGTGTCAGTCTTCATTAAATCCCTGGTGTCAGGTACTGTTCCCGGAATCTGCTTGATGAAATGACTCCAGGAGCCAGTGTTGGACACGAGCGTATGGACCATGGGGGTGCATTGCTGTGGTTCTGTGGTTTCTCTGCAGGTTCCCAGTGAGGCCATACTGACCCATGGCTCCAGCTTGCAGCAGGGCAGCGGCGTTTGGCCGGAGGCAGCGTGGGTGGGTGCGGAGCCGTGGCAGGGCTGCCCGCGGCACTGGGTGCCTGGACACTGTTTCTAGGGGAGGGACTGGGTTGCACAAAGCATGAAGCCAATTAGTCACGCAGCTTGCACTGTGATTTCCAGGCTGTTTGCCTGGCCTAAAGCAGGTTTAGTGCAGCGGAAGGGTTACCAGGCCCTGGGTCTGCAGGGAAGGGAGAGGCACTGGGGGCTGTAATGCAAACCCAGGAGATGGTGGGCTCACAAGTGACCAGAGCTGTCACTGGGTGGGCTGTGGGCAGCTAAAGCTGCTCAGCTCTGCCTTGTAGCTGCTGACTGACTGCTGCTAGGATGTCTCTGAGGTCAACTGCTGTAAAATGTAATTGCTTCTGACCAGAGTGCCAATCAGACTAAGATAGTGGATAAAATCTGTTCTGTCATGTCAAGCTTTGTAACTATAAATTCTGACACTTGTTTCTGTAGGCACTCGCCACAGGCTTCCATATAATCTCCCTTTAAATGTATTCTGTTGTAAAATATATCTTTCATGTGTTGTGCTGTAAACACTTGTACATCACTTACTGCTATTTGACTCAAAGAGCTTTTGTTCAGTTTGATAACAGTGCAGAAATGAAAGTGTTCAATCTGGCATTAGTATAAATAAAATTTCATGTAACACTTTTGGTCAGATATTTATAAGTGGAATGCAAAAGGTTGTGTCAAGGGACTTAATGTTCTTATAAAAGCAAGATTAGGAGATAAGAACGTTTACTCAGATTTGAGTGAGTAGACAATTATGTATGTTCCAGCATTTGACTCTGAATTTTTTGATTGAAACGTACTTAAATAAAATACTGTGCCAAAATACAGATAGATGGAGCAAAAAGAAATGGTATATTGAAAATTAATTTTCAGAAGACCCAGTTGACAATACGAAAATGTGCAAATGGCAGAGAAGATGCTGACATTTGTCTTCAGATAATGTGCGTTTGGCAATGAGTCTCTGGAGATAAGTAACTATACATTTGAAGTTTCCCAAGGGTATTTAAACATGACAAGTGGAATAAGAGAAGCTCAGTTACAGAACTTGAAACACATGCTTATGTCACATAAATATCGTGCTCAAGAATACCTAAACAAAAAGACAGAATTCATTTCTAAGCACCAAAAAATCTTTTCAGTTTGAATGGAAAAGATAAGATGTGATAAAGTTCTGAATTCTTTTAGTTTTTCTGCAAATTAATTGCATAATGATATCCCAGTTTGTTCCATCTCCTCTTAATATGAGCTTACTGTCTAAAGTTCTACTAAATCTGCTAGATGTATTTTTAGTTTCTTGGAATGCCTACAGAAATACTCAAATGTTTTCTTTCCTTGAATCTGTTGCCCTAATACTCAGAATATGAGTGAATGCCAGCAGAATTCTTAATTTCTATACTGCACCGTATGACTTGAAGCTATTTTAAAAAGTACCTTGTTTGTTTGTCCTAGTTAAATGCCTCTGGAGATTGTGTGGTTATGTTCTAGGAAACCACTGTAGAGCCTTAACTGGGGTTCCCAGCTCTCAGCTGAGGTTGAGTCTATCTGTGTGCTGTGGCTTCTGCCTCTTCCTACTGTTTCCATGTGCACATGTGAAACAATCTGAACTGGTGTGAGCAGTAAACTGTCCTCGAACATAAGAAATTCTCTCCCTGGACTAGCAGTCAGCTAGCAAAAATAGGGCTTCTTACAAGAACTGTGAGTTGTAAGATTGTGCTGCTGCTGGATGTACTTGCAAAGCTCAAGTGTTGAGAGTTTAAAAACACAAGAACCAACATACTTTTTACCCTGCTCCTTGCTATTCACTGCTAAAATGCTCTCATCTCTGATCTGGTTGTCTAAGCCTGGGCAAGTCAGTCTCACTTACCAGAACTCTGAATTTAATTTTAATTATTTTTTTTTCAATTTTTTTTCTTCCAGTTAGCAGACTTGAGGAGAGGGAGGCAGAACTCAAGAAAGAATACAATGCACTTCATTCAAGACATACAGAGGTAGGTCATTATGCCAAGATGAATTCAGGGTATTTGTAGAAATACAGATCTATGGAAAACTTTGTGTTGTGAGCAATTGGGAAAATGATTGGTTGTTTTGGTTTATTCACTAATCCTTGAATATTTGTGTTGCTAATGTTAGTTGGAACCAGGCTTCATTTGGCTAGGTAGTTTTTGTCATTCCCATTCCTTTAGAATGCTGTATCTGTTGAAAACTGGAGAATTAAGTAAAATGAGAAGTGACAAAGCTTAATGCTGCCCACTTAAGTCTTGCATCCTTTTGAATTGGAAGCACTTCAGAGTACTGTGTACTTGCAAAGTTTTGGTTTATTTTAGTTAGAACCAGTGGGGTACTGTCAAAACAGACATGGCACAGGTTTTTATTGAATCCTGTTTTGCAGAGTTCAAGATAGCAAAATGTATTGGGCACCATTAATTCAATGAAATGCTAATGAAATGTTCTGGATATCTTTTTACGTAGGTTTTGCTCCAAAATGGACAACAACCTCTGCTGGTTTGATTCCAATTTATTAAATGCTTTTACATCTTAAATTCACTTTCTTTGGTGTAGGGAGAGGTGTTTCCTTGGGCTTTTTTATTACTGAGGTGACTATGTCCTTTCTTAAAGAAACAAGTTGCAATGCAACATACTATAGTCATACATCTGCTCCTAATACCAGGTCTCATGTTTTCTGTGTCCCTTCCTTTCAGCATGCTCACTTCCTTCTTTCTCTGTTTCCCACTCTGAGCTGTTTTTTTCACCTCTTCCTTTGTTACATAGCTTCTAAAACAAAAACCTTGTATCTTCAGTTATTTCTGGCTTTATCTATGAAGATTTTGATCTCTCTTTAGGTGACAAGTGTGTATGCACATTACTAGAGGTAACCAAAATTCTCTGACCTCTAGCTAGCAGCTGCTGAAATACTACAGTATATTCAAGATAGGGCATGGAGAGTTTAAGGGGTAATGGGTTTGTGGTTGCAAAGGCTCAGCCCTGGGCTGGGGACTAAGGGCAAAGAATAGGTACTAGGAGTGTGATTTGTTAAAAAGGCTCCCAACCTTTTATAAACATTGTGTGACTAACCTCAGGAAGTTAACTAGATACTCCTTGTCTTCATTTGCAAAGACACTTTTGATCACAATTACAGACCATTGTAAACCTTGCTAAGTACAAACTTTCTGATGCACCTCACTTCAGTCATAGACTGTCTTGGGTCAGCATTTAATGGTGGTGCCTGGTGTGTGTTTAAGATACAGGGACTGAAATCCCTGGGGATTGGAAAGGACTGTCTGGCAATAGCACCCATCTCCCCCCATCCCCTTTGTGGTTTCCTGCTTCCCTTTCTCCCAACAAATTCTAGCAGTTTAGGTCTGTGTAGTAACTTTTTTCTTCTAGTTTAAGTTATTTTGGCAAATATCCAACCTACTTAAAGCGTTTAGTTATCAAGTTTATTGGCTTAAATACTTCTATCACAATAATTGTTCCTGGAACCCTTCTTATTTTCATGTTTTTCTAGGAGAGAATACTACTTTTCCTTCTGAATCAGCTTCACTGTTGTCTTTGCAAGTGATGCATCTTTGGTACTTACTGAAATGGCAGTTGTTTGTCTTTCAATTGACCAAATAATGAACAGAGTATTAGGAAGATACTTTTTTTTAGCTCTGAGGTGTTGGCAGTGATTACTTTGACAGATGTAATGTTAAAGATGTGAATGGCATTTTTTGCAGTCTTAATTTCTAGCTATTTTTCTCTACTCAGCTTGTCTTTGGTATTTGCTTCTCTCGATTTCCCCTCTTACTCTTTCATTCACAGCCTAGGCCTTCAGACTTGCATGTCTTTCTCCTCCAAATCTTGACTTCACTGAGGCTCTGTAACCATGTCCTCTTTCAGCAATAACCCCACCTGCTTGTGGCTACCTCTTTGGAAGTCCCTGCCCAGCAAGCTGGCTGGCTCAGCAACTCACAGGAATTTCACCTGAACAGTTTCAGCCAAAATGGACTAAAACCTACTTAAACTGATTAAGCCATAGGAAGTTACACCAGCCATGCAAAGCAGAGAACTGAGTCCGTCACCCGCAGTGTGTTGTGATGGCTGCTGGAAGTGCTCCTTGGAGCTCAGCCTGCCAGAGACAGGGCTCTGCATTGCAGCTCCAGGGCACCAGCCTGCCCTAGCAACAAGGTGTCTTTGCAGCAGCAGAGACAGTAGGGCTGCCTTCGTTTGGTAAAGCTCTGGGAAGAGGCTTTAGCCTTCACCCTTCTGTTAAATTAACCTCTGTCTTTCTTGCTGCTCTCTGTAGAGTGGGAGATGAGCTAATGAGGGTGAGTGGAATATATTCCCCTAAGCTTCTTCCCCTGGTAAGTCTCTGCTTGGGCTAACTGGCTTGATTTTAAATGGATTAGGGCATGATAACCTGAGCAGTTGAGTTGGCAGATTGGAAGGTGGAGTGTAGCTGGGCATTTGTAGCAGGTAGTGAAGAGGATGAACTGCTCAGTCGGAGCAGAACGTCTGAGTGCAGCCTGAACATGTCCTTAAATCCACGTTGTGATCCCCTCTTAGTTAACATCCTCTGGTCCCTTGTCTTTCCTCTGTTCACAATGTATTTATGAATGAAACTTAATGAAATTCAACAAGGGCAAGTGCAGAGTTTTGCATCTGGGGAAGAACAACACCATGCACCAGTACAGGCTGGGGGCTGACCTGCTGGAGAGCAGTGTAGGAGAAAGGGACCTGGGAGTCCTGGTGGACACGAAAATGACCATGAGCCAGCAATGTGCCCTTGTGGCCAAGAAGGCCAATGGCATCCTGGGGTGCATTAGAAAGGGGGTGGTTAGTAGGTCAAGAGAGGTTCTCCTCCCCCTCTATTCTGCCTTGGTGAGGCCACATCTGGAGTATTGTGTCCAGTTCTGGGCCCCACAATTCAAGAAGGATATGGAACTGCTTGAGAGAGTCCAGCGCAGAGCCACTAAGATGATTAAGGGAATGGAACATCTCCCTTATGAGGAAAGGCTGAGGGAGCTGGGTCTCTTTAGCTTGGAGAAAAGGAGGCTGAGGGGTGACCTCATCCATGTTTACAAATATGTAAAGGGTGAGTGTCAGGATGATGGAGCCAAGCTTTTGTCAGTAATGACTAATGCTAGGACAAGGGGCAATGGTTTTAAACTGGAGCATAGGAGGTTCCATGTAAATATCAGGAAAAACTTTTTCACTGTGAGAGTGGCAGAGCACTGGGACAGGCTGCCCAGAGAGGTTGTGGAGTCTCCTTCACTGGAGACATTCAAAACCCGCCTGGATGCGTTCCTGTGTGATGGACTCTGGGTGACCCTGCTCTGGCAGGGGGGTTGGACTGGATGATCCTTCGAGGTCCCTTCCAACCCCGGAATTCTGTGATTCTGTGATTCTGTATTTTGATCTTGTGGTGATTTCCTCTTGTTTTAATGCTCAAAGCAGATAAGCAATAAATATGCTGGAGTTCCTGAATTTGAACTTCTAGAATCTAACTATACAACATCTTGTTTCCATCTTTCCCTGACTGTAAAGAACCAGATGCAGGAAGAGCTCATGCAGCCACAAGGACATCGTGCTAGAAAGTTGAATGCTTGACAGTGGTCTGATCCAAAAGTCTTTGGACCTTTGCTCTTTAGACTTGAAACTGAGTAACAAAATGAATTTCTAGCTTTTATCTCAAATACTGTTCTGTTTGATAGAAAATTTACTTGTTACAGTGCCTGTATAAAAGCAGTCTTGTCTTCTGTATGTGCCTGTCGGTGCTTTTTGTATTTGTTGTGAAGAGATGATGCACTTCTGCACGTGACTCCTTCAGAGCAAACCCCTGTGCATAGGAGGTAAAGGGCCTCTTTTTCTGCGTAATTAATGGGGCACACTTCATAACTATGATGCTGGCTTTTTGAAGGCTTGGCTGAAGGTTTTTGTACATGTATTACTCAGCTGAGAAACTGACTCAAAGAGATACTTTAGCATCTACTTGAGAGTTGACTTATGCATGTGGTACAGATTTCTGCACAGAAATCTACATATTTCTAAATGAAAACTTATTTTCTGCTAAAGGAAGAGATTTATTTATTTTTTTATCCTTTGGGAAACACAAGGCTAAGATGGTTCAATATCTCTTTCCCTGACACACAGAATATGGGCTTAGTTTAATGAAGCATAATTGGGCCATTGAAGTTCCTCAGCGCTTTGCGCTGATACAATGTGACAGAACAGTGAGCCTGGCTCTGGCATTGGGAATGTACTTTGTCAGGTTCATTTGGATAAACAAATATCCCCAGCAAGTCCCTCTGTAGGGAAACAGGGCTAGAAGACGAAGTGGAGATGTCTAGTTATAGTTGTGGCCAAGCATGGGTACCAGGCACAGTGTTTTTGAGATAAGACTTTAGATATCTGTTCATGCAAATAGGTTTTTCTAAAGCTTCATGCCAAGCATTAACAGCTCGATGTATAAGACCTGGATTTAACATCTTTACCTACTATTGTATGCCAGCAACATCAGCTCATATGTGGATAAAGATGCATCAGTCTCCCCAGTGGGAACAATGCTTTTACTTAAGTGACAAGCTCACCAGAAATCCTTGAAGGTAAATGGTAGTTACGTGGAAGTGTGTTCAGGACTTTTGTACTGAGTCAAGGAGATTCTAGAAATGTCTATTACCTTAATAAATCTAGATTATGTGGGACACAGAAGGATCTATATATACACAGTTGATTGCACATTCCCAAAGGGAGGAGCCACTTGTGCCAAGCCTGATTGGATCTGCGGGATGAACAGCAAGAGCTGTAGCACAGCCTGGTCTGACAGCGAGAGAATTACTAAAACCTGTCCGGGGGGAGTTAAAGCATTGGCACAAAAAGGAAGGAAAAGTGAAGTAAAAGAGAGAGGAAGGTATAAAGGAGATGCTCTCAACCTGGTTAAGGAAAAGGTGCAGGTAACAATAACCACAACATGGAATATCCACATTTGTTTGTTACAAGGAGAATATCAGACTTGGGTACATTGGGAGCGGTTGTGTTTGCGAGAGTAGGAATAGACACAAGTGACTGGATGTTCATTGTCTTTCACTGAATGCTGAAGCTTAAGATGTGGAAAAACCTGTAACACTTTGCACAGTTGTAGAACTTGTCACGTGCTGTATGGAGAAACCAATCTGAGTATTTCTTGAGGTGGAAAGATGTTGCATTGCTGTCACTTGCATTTGAAATGCATGACATTCATATTCATGCTGTAATGTGTTCAAAAGCTCGTTAAGAGTCAGTTTTTCCATGTGTCTTCCCTAAAATAAGGTAACACATGAATTGTGAAATGCAGTTAACTACACAAGGTAATTCTTCCAAGTTCTGGGTTTATCTTTAATCTCCTCAGCTAATGGTAATCGAGCAATGTATTTGATTACAACAGTGCTTAAGTGGTCAGTATTTATGATGTCTTCCTTGGGACAACTGGTGATATTCAAAATAGTTGTGGACTTCAGGGGCAGCAAGGTGAGCTGTCAGTAGTCAAACCTTATGGATAATTAAATACTGACTGCAACTTTTATTGAAGAGAAGGGTAGTAGATGTAGTCCTTTTATTTATCATCTGTCCTTTAGAGTACGTTCAGTAAGAGTTATGCTGTGTACAGAGCAATTAAATCCATTTAAGTCTATTTTTAAATTGTTAGTAATATTAAAACTTTTTTCTTTGGATAGCTGAGTAATCTAAAAACATAGCAAAACTTTTGAACAGATTCCGAGCACTGAGAATTCTAATGTGTTGTTCACTAGACTTTTTTTTTGGTCACAATGACACTTCAAGGATATGCTGTGACTCAGAGTAATTTAGATTGAAAAGATCTCTGGAGGTAGTCTGGTTCAAATCCCAGTGGTTTTTGATGGTGTCTTCAAAATTTTATTGTAATGAACAGTTCCAGTGAGCTGACATCCCAATAAGCTATGGTATTCAATTTATAACTTCAACCCTTTGATTAACTGATTTCTAGCAGTTAAGAATCCATGTGCTGTGTCTCATGACTCTACAGCACCAGCTGTGTAGTCTCCCTGTCCCATGGGTGAGGAACTTTGTTCCTTGTAGGCAATATTCCAGTATTGTCAACTTTTGTCTGGGACCATGGATCGAGGCAGCCTGTGGACTTCACATGGTGATATCCCTGTTTTTCTGATTTCTGGGACACCACAGGCATGTGTAGCCTAGATCTGTGGAAAAATCGCTGTGCTGCACTGCACATGACACACATCTGGATTTCCATCTTATTTTTGTGTTCCTATAGCTTACACACATTCTGGCCAAGTCTGTGACCTACAGGTTTGCTTGTTTTACCATCAGTGTCATTTTTCTCTGCAGAACAATTCTAAACTGCACAGTCCTTTCAGCTGACCTGCCCTATATCCTCTGTATGTGGGTAATAAATACGATGAGGCATTTCAGTAAACAAAAGAATAGACTGAGGGGAGGGAAGAAAGTAGGGTTAAACCATGTACTTCACAAAACATGAAGGTTGTGTGGGTCTTGATGACCCCACTCTTTTTTTCCAAGGTGTTATTTGTTCCCTGGAAAGGTGCTTGTGACCCAGCTTCTGGTTACTAGCTAAAAACCACCACAAATGTCCTGTTTAAAATTTTTAGCTTCAAGAAACCAATTGGTATGCTGCAAATTGAAGTGTTAGCAGGCAGGTCAGCTTCTGTTCAGTAATGTCTCCCTCCCTTCAGGAGGGAGTATGGACAGGGTACAGGATAACCCAATGTGCACTTCAAAGTTATGCACTGTTGGTTTTTTTCCTGGAATTTCTAAATTAATTTGAATTACTGTAAACTTGTTGTGTAAAACTGTGCACAGGAACCACTGAGACACCTACTTTTGGTTGCTTGGAAGAAACAGGAAAACCAAGGAATGTGGATAGTTGAAGGTGGAGCTTTTAGTTCTTTTGATTGCTTCTGGGTATAAGCAAGCATTAAAAAAATTCAGAAAGCAAATGAGATGGTCCTAGTAAAACGCTGTGTTTATATCACTTTGGAGGATAAATTTTGTAAGCTTTTGACAGCAGTCAAAGTATATTATATAACGTTTCTCTAAAAATAGCACGATTTTTTGGTTTCTAGTCTGAATTATATTAGTTCAGGTGAATGCTGGGAAAACCAGGATCTGTACACAACCAGTATTTGCCATATGAATTACTGATTTATCGAGTATCCAATCAGGATATCTTAAGGCCAGTTCACTCTACCAAAAAAAAATCTCAAAATAAGAGCTTTGTATTCATTACAGCTAATGCTGGCCAGCAGCGTTTGTGGAGAAGCTGATGGGAACTGAAGGCAGGAGCATCCGAAGGTCAAGCTCACTGGCCTTGGACACATGAGCCCTGGCTTGAAAGTAACACGCAGGTGCAGGTTTCCAGATCCTGCTGAATTCAGTCCTAATGTATGCAACTGCCCCCAGAATAAAACGTTATAGTTGTACAACATATGGTTGTATGGCCTGTTAATAACACTATTCTGAAACATGTGCATGCCCCTTCTAGAACAGCAGAAGGAACCACAGTTTTACAGACAAGTTCGGGGTTTTTTTTCCTCGAGGAAGCCTTTGAGATGTGACCTGAATATATCTCAGGAAAAAAGTACTCTGAATTCTTCTGCAGTACACCTATGATTTCTTTCTTTCTTTCTCTCTTTCTTTCTTGAGTGCCCTACTCATCTTTGAAGACAAGTGCAGAAGTGCTAAAAATACCAAACGTCATGTATGCTTCTCTTCAGCTTTTCCAGTTTTTGTTTCAAAGACCTATGTCCAAATTAACCTTTGGAGTGGTGCAGCAATACCTGTCACTCCTCCCCATGCATGTCCTGGATCAGTTACATCTGAGTAGTGTCATCCTCTGGCTGATTGGAATCAGGGTTCATTAAATAGGTCAGGACTGTAGGAGTCAGCCTGTGTCTGTCTCCCTTAAAAGAAAGGGGGAGCAAGCAAGCAAAGCTCTTCTCGAGTGCTGAGAATCCACAGGCACTTGGTCCTTTTCATGAGATGCCAGTCTAGATAATTTTAAAACTGTATTCTCTATAAGTGAGCATAAATTTATTTGGATGTTAGAATTAAAAAGAGAAGAAATGCTGACTTTGTATTTCTGTCTGTGGAAATAATCTGATTCTGAGTTGGTGGTTCATTAGGTTTAATATTTGAGGTGCATATTGTCTGACCTTTGCAGTTAGGTTACAGTGAAATGTCATATGGTAAATTTTAATATGTGTTGGACACAGAGGTCTTAAACAGCCTGTGAAATGGATTTGAACGTGGCACTTCAGTTCAAAACTGTTGTTTGTAATATCATATGCACTTTGTGTGCCCTTAGGATGTTTCCTGTGCATGAATGCACAAGTAAGTTCTCCAACTTTTTTTATTTATTATGGGCTTCTCTTCTGGTTTGTGGTTTTACACACTGTATAATTTTGCTTCTTTCTTTATCTAATTCTTTAGTATTTCTGAATGCTTTTACTATTTTTAGCATTACAGGGGAAGATTATGTTGTATTGGCCACAAATTATGCACTTGTATTAAAAGCAAATGGTATTAAATGTTTCATACTCTTTCTGTTGTCATTTTAAATAGATGATTCACAATTATATGGAGCACTTGGAAAGAACTAAACTTCATCAGCTAACAGGGGGCGATCAGCTAGAATCCACAACACACAGTAGAATTAGGTAAGCTATTTATTACGCTCTCACCCTGAAATGAAAGAAAAAAAAATCCATTCATTTGTGTTTGCAAGACTTTGTTCTTTAATCCTACAACAACGGTTCGGCTGAATCGGAAAGATTTGTTGTATGATTGGAATGCAGTAAGAGAATAGTGTAGAAATCAGTAGAAAGAGGCTTTTGCTGTCGTACTGTTAAACGTTGAGATATACTTTGTGCATTAGCCTCAAACAATTTCAGCTTTTTTGGGTGTTTGCATTCGGGTTAGCAGGGAAAATGCCAACACCTGCCCCAAAATAATTGATGTCTGGCCACGGCTTTGTGTACGGGTTGATGAAGGTGTGTGTCGAGGTACCTATTTGTTCTAAGGGCTCGATGTGAATATATTATGCAGATTTTGAAGCTTTCTAGCCTATGAAATCCGTGTGGAAGGAGGGGAGAGCAACTCCAGGGCTGGCTGCGTCTCTGTGTTGCTGCATAGATGCTGCGAGGAGCCCGGCAGCCCCCGGCGCGAGGGGGAGGAGAGCGGTGATGTCATTGCTCTGGAGCTGCTGCAGAAGAGTGGAAAGCTGCTGCTGATGGCATTGTTTTTGTGGCAGCGGCTGAATGACAGACTTTGCCTACAAAGATACACCCTCGGCCCCTGTGTAGCCTTCTTGGTTCCGGCGTTTCACCATGCCAGCACAGAGCCATGAATCCTGGATGCATGCTGCTATTTGTGTTTGGCTTCGTTGGCGGGGCGGTGGTCATTAATTCGGCTATCTTGGTGTCTCTCTCTGTTTTGCTGCTTGTGCACTTTTCTATTTCTACTGGTGTGCCAGCTCTGACGCAGAACCTACCAAGGATACTCAGGTACTCTGACCTACTGAACCTTGACTTCATGTGCTCTTTCTCTTTCTCTGCTTTCTCTTTTCTTTTCAAACAGAAAGAGCAAGGATAAATTAGAGATGTAAATTATGTACAAGTCTCAAATTCTTTTCAAATTTCACTGCCTTTTATTTGAGCAAGTACAAGGTCAGCTTATGTGTGTCTTTCTTTTTGGAAAGCTATTACACTCCTTTATTGTAACTTGCAAAATCGCTGTGAGGATAACATTGTGGATAAAGCTTATGTTCAGTGTATTGTCAGGTACTTGGCTGATCTTGTGTAGCCATAAGTGTATGCTGTCTGAGGCCTTGTATTATTAAATTTCACGTTTTTAAATCAAAAGAATCAGTCAGTTTATGATCTGCTCAAAACCACAGTAATTAGTTGGTCACATTATTTTAAAAAAATGTGATTATATTGGTTGGTGGGAAAAAGATGTTTCATTATTTAAACATTAGAGCTCTTAAAGCCTATTCACTATTGTTCAACCAAATGTTATCCTCTTTTTTTTCTGTACTTGTATGGCAAGCTGCCAACTCTGTCTGTCCCCCCCTCAAGTTATGTTCTGTGTGTCCCAGTTGCCTGGAGCAGTAGCAGGGATGCATTAGAATGTTGCGACCAAAAGTAATCTTGATGTGCTTTAGTACTACAATTACAAATGGAAAAACAGCTGGAAAAGTGTTAAAACGTAGCTTTCTGACCTAAAAACTTGACATACTTTTAACAGTGGTTGTAAATTTAATAGTGAATTTGATTTAAAAAGGGGAAAATGCTGGAAAATAGTGTTCTCTGAAAGAGCTCTGACTTTCTTCTTAATACAGTGCCTGTAGACTTTCTATAGAAATATATGCTTTTAACATGGGTCTCTGAGCACAGAAGGGTTGTTCCAAAGGCTTGAAGCCAATCAATAGATAAAAGAAATACCAGTTATTATTAAGTGATAATAAATGTATAGAAATATTTAAATAGGAATAAATTTGAAGTGTAACACTCTATAGACTGATCTAGTAAGGCTGTGCTTTTTCTAAAAGGGGGGAAAGAAACAAACCCAAAATAAATAAACCCCAACTCTAAAGAAACAGAGCAAAATATTGAACTTCACATTCACTAATTTCTATTTGATTTTCTGTATTTAAGCAGTTGGATGGTTTAAGAAATATTTTTTTTTTGTAATGTGCTTTTGCTCCCATGGAGAACATTTCATGGGTTTGAGGGGTTGGGGGGAGCTGTGCTTTTTCCCGCCCCTAGTAATTAGTTTTAGGAATTAAAGGAACTGGAGCGCAGTTCCTTAATCTTTTATTCATTTGAAAAGAATTAAAATATAGGATGAAGGAATCTTAATTGTAGAAAAACAATTTATTTTTTTAATGCTAGTCGGATTTTAGAGCAGAGCATCTGGCTGCTTATCCTAAAGGTTCCTGTAAATGCTCCAGTATATTGCCTCAGAATATTACTTTAGGCTTTTAAAACATGTGCCTGCCTTCTGCTCACTCTCGTATTTTCAGATATTTCTCGGACTTTGGGGGAGTAGAAGGGATTCCTGGCTTTCTGGTCAACAACAGTGAAATAAGTTGCAATAGCTTCAGCCTATTCAGATAATTTCTTTTAATGCAGCCGTGCGTCAGGCACCCTTTGCAGCCTTGGTTTGCTGCGCAGTCTTGCAATGCACCTGAGCTGTGTTTTAGCACATCAGAATGGGTTCATGATAAAATCTACTTGAAACTATGCCGCAAAAAAGTAAATGTCAGTGCAGAACTTTTGGTGCCCATTTTGTTTGAACTCCCTCTTCTGAAGACTGCCAAGAAGATAAAGCTTTGTGGCACATCCTGCAAGTAAGCAGATCTGTCTGCTCCCAGCCATTGCTCCGGGAGGCGTTTCCCGAGCGCAGGGCCCTTCACAATGCACGCTTTATCACCGCTTTCTTTGCCACTGAAGGGCAGCTTTTTTCCTTTTTTTTTGTTGCTGGACTTCTTAACCAATGGAATGGGTTTAGTCTGTCTCTTAACATAATCTAAGCTTATGTGGCGTGTCTTTTGTTCCCTGCGCATTGGGGGTGTGGGAAATCTAAAGAGAAGCAGAACCTGTTACAATAGCAGGAATCGTTGGGATCAAATTCTCTTTGCTCTGTGGCTATTTTTCATGTAGGCTTTTCAGCACAGTTAGTTTGGGGATGCTGGAAGAGTATCTGATGCTTTTTATTTTATAACCCAGACTGATTTTGCTTTACTTGCTGTGTTGCCCACTTTGTTCTGCTAAACTGCTCCCAAATTAACAATAACCTGGAATAATATTTACGAAAGGCCAAGATATATGCAAAGATTTTGTGACAGGGAGCATCTTTGTACACATGTACTGGAAGGGTTCATGCTAATTAGAATTGTTTGCTATTTGTACATTGGTTTTTTAGCAATATAAAATTTACCAGAGTGAGTTTACTGCTAAATTGCTAAATACAATCCCTTCTTGACTACGTTTTCTTCTAGGTAAACAAAAAAAGCGAAGAACTCCAAACAATTTATGGAAGTGCCTAGCTTTTCCTTTTGCTTTTCAATATTCCCTTTCATATTTTTGCATATAGCTTATATGCAGGCACTAATCCCGCATGGAATTCTGCTAGGTTGTGTTTAATTTGTGAAAACCCTTGCAAAAGAAAGTGTATGTGGTTGTGCTTTGACTTTTTATAATTTTAAAATGTGTATCTCTCAAATTCTGACATTTTGCCTGTGTTGTCTCTGTAGTGGTGCTTACAGGCAATACTGTCTGAGGCAGCCTAACTTTGTCCTTGTGTATGCTTTTATCTTCTATCTTTAGTATTCTTAAAGCTGTGCTATTTGATTATGGTGCTTGTTTTTCTGTATTTCATTGTTCTGACTGAACAAATACTCTGCTTTATCTCAGTTCTATGCCTGGCTGATATTTTTCCTGTAGCATCCTATGAATTGAGTTGTACACATTGTTTTTGTCTCTTGCTAGCAGGAAGAATTAATCTTTTTGTTCACTGATCACACTACTGACAGCAAGATTGACTTGGGGGTTGTGGTTTTTTCATATGAAGCTTTGGCATTTCCCAACAGTGTTTGCCATAGAGAAGTGATAAAGATGGTGAAGAGTTGGGATGAAGTCAGTTGCCTTACTGACATAAGTTTTTGTGCAGCTTTAGGGTGAAATGTTGAACTGATCTTGGTGAAAACTACACAAGTTTTTGGCTGGGCTTGTTATAACATTGGTAATTCCTTGACTCACTTCTTTTCAGTTATGCAAATCCATGTAATTCCTTCAGAGGGAAAATACCATAAATTTTGAGAAGAGTTAACCTGATTGTTTACAACTTTCCCAAATGCTTCAGTTAATGGTTTGGCTGTTGTAGAAGTTGTGTGGTACTGTATCTTGCAAAAAAGAAAGTTGAAAATGTGGGGGGTTTTTTTGAGTGGTTGCTGAAAACTGTAATTTAATCTGAAATAGGAAACATTTTCATCTTACACTCCTGTTTGTGTTCCAATTCTGTAAAACTTGTTTAGATTAGCTTTGGTGCAATCAATAGTTACTGCCTAAAGCCATGAAATAGACTGTCTGCAATTAAATAGTATGGAATGAGGAATTATTAGGTGCTGTAATGGAAACTGTGTATGCTACGTTGTATATTTAATAGAACATAGCATTTGAAGTTCGAACCTATAATTTTACCATTTCCCTTCTGATTGCAGAGGTGGACAGGAAAATAAATTGTGTGACATCTGAAATGGCTGATGAAACCTGTCTCTCTTTCAAACAGAAAGGAGCGTCCAATATCCCTGGGCATCTTCCCATTACCTCCAGGAGATGCACTGCTTACGCCCGAGGCTCAGAGAGAAGCGGGGGAAACGCCTGCATCGGAGCACTGGAAATTCCACGAGCTAAGCCAGCCACGGTCCCACACCAGCCTAAAGGTGAGCACTTGGCTTGGCTGCCTTGTGTGGTAGGAGAAACTCCCATAAGCAGGTTACAGATCCTTGTGGGGAGAAAAAGCAAATTGAAGGGGAGGAGGGAAAACCCTAAATCATCTTTGGGTAAGCCAAGTATGTTGTGTACTCCAGTGAGCTTTGAGAGAACTTATTTACTAGAAGACACGGAGCAGGGGTTGCATTTTCAGAGTGAATGGTGATAAAGGCTGGTTCTCCTCTTGTTCACAGGAATGGGTTTTTTCTTTCTGACTAAGAATCCTTTCCAGAGGTCAGTTGCTTGTTCTTTACACATTAGATATGTAACTAGATAGTGTAAACAGCTCTGCTGGTTTGATGTGTTTTTAGAAGGAAAGCTATGATTACTACACAGGCAGTACTCAGTGCAGCCTCTGCCTACTATCAGACGTATAGCGTAGGTACACCACAGAGTTGAGAATGACCTAACTTTCCTAAATTAGCCTGTCGTGATGATTTCCCTTACGTGTAGCTTGGCAATAATTCCCACAATTGTTCTGTGTTCCAACAGTGAGAGTGGCATAGAACAGGCTGCAGAAATAGAAAAATGGGGGAGTGGTGCTGGAGTGTGATGAATCTGGCAGTCGGGATTAGGGTGCACTAACAGCACAGTGGGAGCAGGGATCTGCAGAGTGAGGAACTCCAGAGTGTGTAAAGCCTCCCTGTATCTTCATGTTGATGATATTTTTTTGGAAGACTATGGATGTACTGTTATTTCTGAAAGGGCATACAGCTGAGGGGAATTTCCTCCTAAGTGAACTCAATACCTAGCAGGGGACTATTAAACTGATAAGAATTAAAAAGCTATCCAGCCACAATTGGAACCTGGACTGTTTTGTTGGGGGTTTTTTGCCTAGAGGTCATATGGAGGTAATGGGAAGTGTATGGAATGGTTCATTATAAACATATGGAGTGAGAGCAGGAGTTTGGATCTAAAATGTGCCATTCATTCTCTTCTGCTTATTTCTGCTAAGCATTGTAGATGGGCTACTGCTCCTTCAGATTTAATTATCTAATTTTTAAACGAATTTCTCTTTTTTCAAGAAAAGTCTTTTGGCAATATTGCCAAAAATGTCCAATTTGCTAAGTCAACACAGCACTGACTTCTCAAATGCTTAGGCTTTCAGTTATTTTGATTAATTCATTGTCACTTAATGGAATTGCATTTAATTTTCATTAGTTCTAGAACAAACATTCATGATGGTTTAATCAGCATAGTTTCCAAGAGTTAGCTAAAAAAATACAGTAGATAATAGTCAGAAGTGTAAAATAGATGGGATTACTTGAAATTCCTTTAAGGAAAGGACCATTCTATTCACTGTCTTCTCTTGCACTGTCAAGCTGTTTTTCTTGAGCTTTGTGTGTGAAAGTCAGTGATCAGTCTGTGCTGCATCAGTTAGTGGATGCTTTTGGAATACAAAGATGTAGAAAGGTTTGAACAGAGCCAACAGCTCTGAGTTTTTATTCCCTGTTTGTGTGAACTCTGAATTCTCTTGGTAAGGGGTACCATTTCCTCCCTTCTGTATCTGCATGCTGAAGTATGAATCATTATCCAGTGGCTGAACTTCAATTCAAAAGGCAGTTGGCTAAATTGTGTAGGTTTTCTTTTTTTCTTTAAAATGGACACAACATATCTCTTGTAACGCTTTCATGTGTTGCTTCTGTTGCCTTGTATTGCTATGGGTAAGTGTACATGTTTTATTCCTTTAGGGGCATCTGTTGACTGTATTTCTGAAAATTTTGTTAGAATATTAAATGTTAATAATTGGTTATTTTGGAATTTACTGAAAAAGATGAAAACTGGGTGTAATTGATAGGCAGCTCTTGAAAGTGCTGAGTTTTGTTTCTAGGGCTTGCAAATTCCATGTGAGGATGTCACTATAGGATGCAAACTTTACATTTATGCTGATATACATGAATGTGTGTGTTCCTCCCTGCCCCCACAAATTAAAATCTTATCTTGCCAGGAAGTTCCAAAAGTAAAAATGTAGAAATTGCAATTCTAGGTAGTCGTACACTAAGTACAAATGAGAGAATGTGTGTCTGTGTGCAGGCAGTACGATGGATTAGTGCTTCACAAGACCTATAAACTTGCTTTGTTCTTGACAAGTTTGGATTTCCTGAGCTAAGAGATAACATTCTCTTTAAATGTCACAGCCTTGCCTGGAAGCCTTGCTTTCACCACTGAATCCCAAACAAACCCCTGAAAGAACTTTTCATCAAAACTTACCATCCTGCCTTTATTTTGCACGTATGAGCCTCAGTGTTTCATCTTGATTTTTCCCCAGGAGATTCCTCTAACACTGTGTGCCAGAAAACACTGGCATAACCAGACCAACTTGCTTTCATATCTGCAGTGGGATCCTGTTCACTGTTAGGTGCTATTGCAGTCATGGTTAAGATGTCTGGATGCTGGTATAGCTCTGGTCATGAATGAGGGGTAAAATATGAATGAAAGGAGACAAAGTCCAGAAAAGGACTATTGGTAGCCTCTGGCTATGTCAAAGCCAGTCAGCCTGCCCTTGCACACAGTGCCTGGTGCAGCCCTGCTGAGTAATGATCACGGTCGTGAGTCCAGTGGCTGGGTTAATGGCCGATGGTTCTTGCTACAGTGTCCCTGTAATGTAAGTCCTTGCCAGGAATCAGCTGCTATGAAGGGGCTATTTACTGATGTTCCACAGTTGATTTGAAATCTAACTGGGCAAGTAGTCACTGCGATTCAGTGTCTCATCCCCAATGTCACCCAGGGCTCACAGTTGAGACTGGAAAGTGCATAGAAACAGTTTGAGTGAAATGCTTACTCTACCTTTATATCAGTTAAATTCATGTTCTGCATGAGTGCTTCGGTGTCTGCTTCTGAAGATAACATGCATTTTGAGCAGTTAAAAATTTTATAGCCTCTTTGGGAAGGTTCAGCAGTTCATTGTGTGTTATGTCCTTTATTAAGATGGGAATGCTGCCTGTTGTTTGGAAGACTTAGCAGAAAAGCACCCTAAAGTTGTGGCTATAAGTATTAACTGAGATCAAACATTAGTATTAAAAATAAGGACATGTTTTATGTAGCTATACCCTTCTTAACAGAAGTGAAACAGCCATAGTCTAAAGGTTAATTTGGCTGGATTGGCTTAAAGTATTCTTTCCATTCCCGTTTCATAGAATCAAAGAATGGTCTGGGTTAGAAGGGACCTTAAAGATCATCTATGTCCAACCCACCTGCCATGAGCAGGCACATTTGCATATTCTTCAGCCAAATACAATAATTTTGGTGTTCTTAAGTTTATATGTCTAACTCTCTTAATATTTTAATTTGTGTTCATTTTTTTTAATGGTAATGTTCAATTTTAGGATGAGCTCTCTGATATTAGCCAAGCAGGCTCAAAGTCTACTACTCCAGCATCCACAGCTGCTTCAGATGTACCTGTACTGCCTGCTGAAACTCCTCAAAAGGAAGATGCTGAAGGGCTTGCAAAGGACACAGAGATGCCGAACGAGAAGCTGGACGTAGGCAAGAATATTGAAGTACAGGTAGCTCAAGAGACAAGAAATGTGTCCACTGGTGAGCTGCTTTAACTTTTTAGTATATGATTACTGTGAGCCTCATATTTAATTCGTTATGAATTAATCTTAATTGTGCCACAAATGACAAATGTTTCTTTTACTCAGTATTTTTAGGAGTATAGAATATTGGTAAGAGATACAAGTCTGTTTTTTGTTTATGGATTTAGTCCTTATTTTTCTGCAATCAGAATTATTTATGACATTTCCTTGTAAACAGCAGAAGTGGGACTCATCTAAACAGAGAAAGTAATGAGATGATAGACATCTGCTTGGTTTTGATTGCAGAAATAGTGGGGAAATAACTACCATTGGGTGACTAAAGTTAAATTCAGGAGAGACTTACAAATTCCAGTGTCTGCATTAGAATATCAAAATCCGTGGGTCTTCTAATTTAATTACCTTGATAAGGCTTTGAACAGAAGTCCGCTAATTTGGTGATTGATTAATAACAACTACATGTAGATAATGTCATGTGTCACAGTGATTTTGGTTTTATGGACACATACTGCTTGCTTTTCCCCAGGTGGAAATGAAAATGAAGAAAAATCTGAAGTTCAGGCAATCATTGAGTCAACTCCAGAGTTGGATATGGATAAAGATCTGAGTGGATATAAGGGTTCCAGGTAAGTTGTGTGTTGTGATTAGAGTAGGAAGACCAGTTTTAGAAGGTACTAGACTTTGGTTTTGAAATTGTGACTTCTTTATAAATTTTATCAGGCTGAGATCATGTATTATATAATCAATCTCCTACTTCTGTGACCTTATTGCCCTGAACTCCTCAGGAGGTTTTAAGTGCAACAGCAGTTCTTCATTCTTTTGCTACACCTGATGAATGTTCAGGGTATTTTATTTTACAGCAGACTTAAGAATGCTTAAATGTTCTTCCCATATTTCAAGAAAAGGATCTATAACAAAAGGCCTTTTCTCCCTAGAGCAAGGTTTCAAGGTGCTTGCAGTTTCCAGGCTGGACCCATGGGTGAAAACACAAATCTTAAAAATCTGGATTTATGACTGACTTTGTAAATATTAAAGCATTTATTTATCAGATTCTGATGATGGAATCCCAGTGCTGGCAGAGTGCTTTTGCCCGAGTCTGCTTCCTTGCAGGCTTTTGCTTGTGAAGGATAACACTTCTTTCAAAAGCTCTGAAGCCCCATAAGAAACAAACAAGTGCTGTTTTAGTAGTGGTGGGGTGCCTGATTTTTTTTTTTAGGCAAGCCCTGAACAATTTAAGGCCTGTGTGTTTCATTCTTGTGATGAGATGGAAAAAATGACCTTGCATAGTGTGTGTTAACAGTGTAAGATTTTTGTGTGAAAGAAGCTCCTTTTCTGGCCACAGCAATATTTCTCTGACTATTTGGTTCTCCTGTGTTCTTATAATTCAATGAGTTCCAGTTTGGCTGAGCTGTATGTTCTTCAGACATTTGGGCTGACTAAGTCCTGATGGTGCTGAATTTCTAGATGCCAAAACTTGATATGCTTCAATTTATTCAAATCCTGACCAGTCAGCAGCTACCTCAAGTTTGAGATCTTTGAAAATAGAATCTAGAACTCTTAAGCCAACTGAAAGCTGCTGAAAATTTTACTTCTCTTTTTTTTTGGGGGGGTAGCAAATGAACTGCTTTTAAAAACACAGAAGTTTCTTCAATGTGGGAATGTTTTCTTTCTGCCTTTTTATGTCTTGTTTTAATCCTTTGAATAGCACTCCTACCAAAGGCATAGAGAACAAAGCATTTGATCGTAATACAGAGTCACTCTTTGAAGAGCTGTCATCTGCTGGTTCTGGCCTAATTGGAGATGTGGATGAAGGTGCAGATTTACTGGGTAAGAAAGGTTATTTAAACAGGAATTTTCCTTGTTAGTGGAGTGCTTAATTATCCTTGCTGGATTTACTGTTAGGATTCATTTGCATTAAAATCTTTTGAGTATCATCCTAAGGGGGTCACTGGAATGCAAAAAACCAGGAGAAAGGTGTATGTTCATTCTTTCTATATAAAGATATCAGCCTTAATCTTTTGGGGCACTTCTTATGCTGTTCTCTATTTCAGTTTTCCCTATATGTTCTCTGATGTTTTCATCTCAAGCAAAGATTTTTATCTTGAACTAGTTTCAAGTAGTTTACAGATTGGGCACAATCTGAATTAATGGCCTGGCTTTATCACCTCTCTGTGGAATTTAACTTTTAAGAGAGAATCACAGCAGAATGTGATGGTGGTGATTTGAGAATCTAAGCATTAATTGAAAGGGGAGGGAGAACCTACATTTCTCCTTCCTCTAAGCAGCTTGCTGACTTTTGTGCTGACGAAACAAAATGTAGATTTGGGGTATGTGGATTGATCAGGAGCAAAAAGGTGATTAAAAGAAGGATTTTTCTATAAACAAAAGATATTTTTGGCCATAATCAGTGTTCAGGCCTCATTTTGAAATAGTGAAAGCAAGTTACAGAATATATAAAATGCAGATGCAACTTTTGTGTGTTCTATAAATGGGTTGCATACAGAAAATCAGCAGTTTGTTTGCTTCTGTTGTCTGACCCAGCAAAAATACAGCTTGTCAGTGGTGTTATTTAGAACTGTTGTGTGTGCAATCTGGATTTCTGGTTGTTCAGTGTTCCACTAGAAACTTTATTTTACATGGAGTAGGTGATGTTTCTGCAAAGTATTACTCACTAGGAGTACTGGGCCTATCTTCAGCCTGAGAGATGTTTTTTCTTTGTTGTCACTCTCTGCTGCTTTGAATCCTGAGCAGTGAGGACCACCACATCTTTGCTGGAGCTTACTATATCCAAAACTCTTGCTCTCGGTTTTCAAAGGGACAACTGATGACACATTCTGCATGCAAAAATACAGATACTGGGGAAGTATTAACATACAGCAACTTCTATCCCTCAGCTATGTGATAGTCTTTAAAGAAATTAAATTAGTGTCAGGACTTCCTGATAACAGAAGCTTTGTTTTCCATGGGCAAAAATAATCCACATTTTGGTATAACATATCAAAAGTTTGTCAATGATTTCATTTCCATGTTCTGTAAAACTACTGCTAGAAACACCAGTGTATGCAAAATGAACACATTGCTATAACTGCATTTGTTATGCAGAATGTGTTGGTCTAAAAGTTTTACTATATTCTCATCATTTCACTTTGAGCACAACCATAGTCCCAATTACTCTGTGTTCCTTAAAGGCCACGTTTGCCTCCAGGATAGTCGGTGTGTTACAAACATTTGGATCTATTCTAAGTGAGCATTAAACTTTAGCTTGGAGTTCTGTAAAAGTAGTTAATTGGGAATCTCTAATCTGTTTTCTCTTGGGCTGCATACCCAGGGGAATATTCTGGTGTGTATGCTTCTTTTTTAAAAACAATTCTTTGAAATATGTTGCTTCTACAGTTAGGCATTCTTGGCTGCTGCTCCCATAAAAAACATTCTCTGCATTTTTTCCCTGCTTGGTAACTTTTTTTTGCCTTTGCTCTCTTGGCTTTCTAGTTTTTGTTCTTGCATTATAAAGGATCCTGAAACCTGTTGGAAGTGATCCTACATACTTTTATCTGTAAATACTGAAAACATTTAAAAAGCAATAACCTCTTGAATAAGAATAAATAGCCTCTTGATGACTGTAGTGTAGGGGATTTCTCTAGATATTAATGAAGTGACAGCAGCTGATCTAAGTTCATTCACTGCTAAATGTAATTTACTTTTAATCTAAAACCCAGAGAAAGCAATTCCAAAAGAGGGAACTTTGACTTGCATGCCTGTTTTTAGATATTTTTTAATTGTTATGCAAATATTTAAGTCTTTTGTTTCAAAAGTTGCTTAGAAGATTGTGTTCACAGAGTATTTTTAAAGGCCTGCCCCATTAAGATACCTTTTTTTTAGTTGTGTTTATCTTGAATTAAGATGATTTCTGCCATTATCAGTGTGGTAATTATTTTGCTGTGCAAGATGTAAAATAATTATTTTCTGGCTCAAAGTTTATCCTTTTAAAGTCCTGCAAATTATATTATTTTAGGCATGCAAATAGGGGGAGAAATTATTTTCCAGAACTTTAAATAATATTGCAGTAGTTACATAAAGAGTTAAGTTCCCTTTTTTCCCTAGTAGCTTATTAATTTGAAGTTTTTACTGAATGGCTTAGCATTTCTTCCAAGTACTGTGCTTCTAAATTAATAAAAGTCTATCTCATATTCTGTGAAATAATTTACTGATTTTTATAAGAGGTCTAACCAATGAAAAGGTTGTGGCAAACTTAACTTTTTTAACATCTGTCTGTCGTATAAAACCTGCTTCTAATCACATCACATTCCACTTCAAATTTTTGGTGGTGGCTTTGTTTTAATTCACTCTTACTTCATGAGTCTAAATATTCTATTGCTCTTCATTCATACTACACCTTACATGAAATATTTCTTGTTCTTGTTTTTGCTCTACATGGAATGCATGGGCTTTAAAGACCATAATTTCTTTGGTAAGGTATCATTTGCTCTGGGGAAATCTGCAGGGCTTTCGCAATCTGAGCTTTATAATTCAGCATGTCTTGTGTCTAGAACTGTTAACTTGGTATAAAAGCCAGTCGAGCATTTTAAACTTAACTTTTGTGGACTGACACTTCCCCAGTAATGCCAGGTTTGGTTTTTGTAGTGGTGCTGTAAGCTTGTCAATGTGTATAGAACAGGTGGAGGTAGGACTAGCCACTAGCCTGTGGTTAGCCACAGTTGCCTCTAAGCTTTAATTGAAGACAGATTGGGAACAAGGTGGGTGGGAAGCTGACTGTAGAAGGTAGGTCCTGAAACTTCAGATAGCTCACAGGTTTTTGAACAAGTTTGTCATGCTTAAAATTCAGCTGGTTTTAGACAATGGCAAAACATAGGTTTTGTAAAAATTTCTGTTTTATCTGCTAATTTCACATGTTTGTTTCCTTTGGAAAGGAATGGGTCGTGAGGTTGAAAACCTTATTTTGGAGAACACTCAGCTGTTGGAGACAAAGTAAGTGAGAATGTGTATCTAAAAAATGCTGCCCTTCTCTGTTATTTTGTTATATCTTCAGTATCTTCATACACAGAAAGTTGAAATGATACAAATGTGCTTTTAGTTCATAGAGCAGTAGTGGTGTGAGTATTTTAAATTTGTAGGTGTATTTGGCTAAATATGTGGGTTAGGTGGTATTCTAGAAATTATGGACCTTAAAAGCAAAAGCTGCTTTTATCCTTGTAAGGCTACAAGAAATGTAGTGCTATGTCCTGATGAGATCAATTCCCTGCCCTTTCTGTTAGAAATGTACCTGTAACTGCAGAAGCTAAGCCACTGGAGCACTGCTGAGGAATTCAACCTCTAAGAAAACTGTTCTGATTTACCAGTACTTTCTTCTAACGCAGAGGTGTGAATGTGTTTGAGCATTTGAGATATGGATGGAGAGAGTTTGACCTGTTTCAGAAAGCTGTGTCTTTTTATGGCAGCTCTATGTAAGAAATTTGTAGGTCTTCAAATTCAAGAATAAAATCGGGCTGAAGCTAAACTGTGAGACCATAGTCATCCTTGTAACGGTGTTTTTTAAATGTTTGTTTAGAAATGCACTGAATGTGGTGAAGAATGATTTGATAGCAAAAGTGGATGAACTGACCTGTGAGAAGGATGTGCTCCAAGGTGAATTAGAGGCTGTAAAACAAGCAAAACAAAAGCTTGAAGAGAAGAACAAGGAACTGGAAGAGGAGTTGAGAAAGTAAGTTTGATTCTGTGGTTGTGGAAAAGAAAGGAAAAGAATTCCCACTATGGTATCTAATGCAGCTGTTTGTTTTGTATTTAGAGCTCGTGCAGAAGCAGAGGAAGCAAGACAGAAAGCTAAAGAGGATGATGATGTAGGTCCATGCGTGTATGTGTATTTTTGAATGTATGATCCACAATGGGACATTACAAGCTCCCACGTGTTTAGCAAGTGCTACTAAACTTTACTGCCTAATAAGTAGTGGTAAACTTCCTCCACATATTGAGAAAGACAGAAGATCTAAAGAGCACAAGTAAACTTAAAATGACCATCTCTACTTTTCTTTCTTTCCTCTCTGCTTATTATTGTGTATCACATTCTTTTTGGATAACTGTTATTTATTCTGTCTATACTACATACAAAGGATGGGATAAGAGGAAGGTAAAATTGAGTCAGTTTTACAAAGCCCCAAATAATTTGGCCTCTGGAATTGTGCCCTAAACTGACTCTTACCAAAAGGCAGAGGCTGACTCTGCAAGGCCCTACTGTGCTCCTTTGTTCATCCTATGTTTGCTTTTTTGTGTGTTCAGAGTGATGTCCCCACCGCTCAGCGGAAGCGTTTTACTCGTGTTGAAATGGCCCGTGTTCTGATGGAAAGAAATCAGTACAAAGAGAGGTTGATGGAGCTTCAGGAAGCTGTGCGATGGACTGAGATGATAAGGTGAAAGGCTCTTTTAAAAATTTTCGATAAAGCTCATTGGATTTAAAAGCTTTGATTTTCAGCTGCATAGTGATCTGCTCAGTAGTTTGAGGCCTTAATTGCCCTTCTTGTCTCCCCACATGCCCATGAATAAGTTTGTTTTAAAGTTACATGCATATAATTTACCTCATCAAAATGGGTTCTTGGTGAGACCTCAGTGAAGATGTGTTACTTCCTATGATATAAAATAAGCATCCCTTGAAGAAATGTGTGTATTTTGGAACAGTAATAAAACATGGTAATCGTAGATAACGTTAATTTGCTGGGCAGGAAAAATTGCTGTGTATATGCATTCACATACCTTAAAGCAGTGGGCCCAATTGTCAGCTGAGATGTGAAAACAGGGATAACACGGGCATCGGATTGAGGGGAACCCACGTGTAAGGAGAAAACTTGATTTTAAAACTGTGCAAGGTTTGTTAAAGAGAAGCATTAAAGATGATGTTCTGGTCTAATTTGCATCCTGAATATTGAGTTGTCTGGAAGGTATGATATTAAAAACAAAAGTCTTCTGCCTCAGACCTCAGCCTGGCTGGTTCTTGTCACACCCCCCAGCCGTGTCCCTGTCCAGCAGTAGCGGTGTCGCTTGGTGCCGCCTGCTGGTCAGGTAGAACAATGACATTTAATTTTTTCTATTGTCCTCCATACCTCCAAGCAGATGTGGCTTGCTTTTCTGTACCGATTTCTCCCGTAGAAATCCTTTCCTTTCTCTGTTAATGCATCTGTGGCTCAGGATTGATCACTTTGTCATTTATTTACTGATGTGTTGAAGAGTAAGAGGTTTTAAAATAAAAGGCAATGGTTAAAATATTAAAAAATGGGAAGTGGAAGAATTTAAAATAGTTTGCTGATTTCTTCTAGTTACCATTGCAGGTTTGTCTCTTCTGTCTGCAAAGCACTTACCGGTTGGGTTAATGATCCAAATAAGTGTAGATGGTGTCTATTATGTTATGTCAGTTCATCTAGTGATAACTTCAAGATTGTGCTCTGACCAGAAAAGAAGTGGCAATGTGAAGAAACAAGCTTTTGATGCTTTCAAGATGTTAGCCTGGTTTTTTAAATAAGAGTTACACACTGTGCGGTTCCTTTCCTTTTTTTTTAATTAATGCTTACTCACTAAACTTGGAATTCATTTCCTGTAGAGCATCAAGAGAAAATCCAGCCATGCAAGAAAAGAAGAGATCAAGCATTTGGCAGTTGTAAGTATTGAAATACAACTCACTGGCAAAAATTAAGAAAAGACCCTGACCAATTAGCTGGTACATTTTTGTGTGTTAGCTAATTATCTTTTGGCAGATGAAGATGTCTTAACTGTTCTCCTCTTGTTACCTAGCATGCCAGCTCGGTAAGACTGTTCTTGAAGACAAAATGTATCGTAAGCTGCATCACATAGTGAATGGCTGTGCACTTTGTGACTTTAAATGCCAAAGTGCTGTAACTTTTTCTAGCTTAATATGCACCAGGACTCTTGTTCTGAACATTTTTCTGGATTCTTTTTTATGATGAAAATAGAAACTTGAATAGTTCGTGTGGATTGCATTTATTTTGGCTTCCTTTCCCTCTATGAAGTATGTCTTACTGACTGTTAAAGTCTCCTTTCTAACTTCAAGCTCTTTCAATCTAAAACTTTGTTATTCACAGCAAGATATTTGCCAAATAATCCTTTTGAAGCTATGGTTTGCTGATAGCTATTTTATGTTTTAGTCTAGAAAATGGTGGGATTCTTAAACTGCTCTGTGCATGAACTAATATGCTTCATAAAACTGTCTTCCAGGTGTGATGTTCACATCTTAATTTTGTTGGATCCCTCTAGATATTCATTCAAGATGAAGATCCCATTAAATTTGATAAACAAATGGGATAATAATTCAGAATTTTTCTTACTGACATGAGTTTCTGTGTTTTGAGAGTGTTGCTGAGTGTGTGGTGGCTGTTGCTATTTTGGGCTCCAGTTTCTTACTGTAACTGGCTTGAGCAGGCTAGCATATGCAGTGTTTTGCCTGTGTAGTCAAATTTGGATACATCTTATAAATCTTAACTCTCATCTTTGTTTTTCCTTCTAGTTTTAGCAGACTCTTCAGTTCATCTAGCAATACAGCTAAGAAACCAGAACCTCCTGTCAATGTTAAATACAATGCTCCAACCTCGCATATTACTCCGTCAGTCAAGAAAAGAAGCAGCACCTTATCTCAATTACCTAGTGACAAATCTAAAGCCTTTGAATTCCTCAGTGAAGAGTAAGATATTTTGGTTTTATACTACTAGATTTGTTCTATCAAGTATTTACTCTTTTAATCCTCTGAGATAAATAACAGTGCTGCTAAGTGAAGTGTAACGTTCTCCTGAAGTGAATGCTGATATGTAGGAAATAAGCGTAGTGCAGACTGAAATGCACTGCAGTGGTTGAGTATTCTGTGTAGTATTCACAGGCAGTAGTGTTCCTTTTGGCAAATACCACTGCCTTTCTTCAAAGTGCATTTAGGCAGCACTTGGTGATACACTTTTATATGCAAGTGTTGTGGCTAAGCAGTAAGTGTCCAGTTACTTTCACTTTTAAGTTCAGTGGAAAAATAGGACAACATGAATCAGACTAACAAGTACCTGTAATTATTTTTTTCTCCCATGCTTCTTTTTGGCCATATATCCTCTTAATTTACAACTTTAAAGTGTCTAGTAGAGGTACATAACCCAAGTAAATTTTCTTTAAGGATACTGGCAATAGACTTCATGGTTTTGCCTGTGTTTCACAGGTCCTTTAAAAACAGCCCACACAAAACCTCTTGTTCTGTAAGTGGCGTGTGAAAACTAATGACCTCTCTGGTAACCCAGTGCTTCCACGGGGATCTTGTCTATTGAGTTTAATAGCAGAAGTCTTTGTGTAGTGGGAGTTGAAGAGCATAAATAACAGGTTCTTTAATAATGATTCTTCCCTAGAACTGAAGCCAGTTTAGCCTCACGCAGAGAGCAGAAGAGAGAGCAGTATCGCCAAGTGAAAGCACATGTTCAGAAGGAGGATGGTAGAGTGCAAGCGTTTGGCTGGAGTCTACCTCAGAAGTACAAACAGGTATTATGCTTATGGTTTCAAATGTAGTGGTAACAGCTTCTTGTTTTGTGAAATTTGAACAGAATATAATTTCACAACTCGTGTTTGAATGATTCCAGCATTTTTTTGTTGCACTTCTGAAGTTAAGGGTCTTTCTAAGGAAAACCACAATGCAAAACTCTTAATTGTGTTTATCAGTCTGATAAACTGAGTCCAAAGACTGTAAAGGTCTTCTAAAGGGGAAACCTTTTCAACCTTTTCTGTTTTGTTTTGGTTTTCTTTCCTTGCCTAGGTGGCAAACGGTGGCCAGGGTGAAAATAAGATGAAGAACTTACCTGTACCTGTTTACCTGAGACCTTTAGATGAGAAGGATACCTCTATGAAGGTAGGATATTGACAGAGATAATATAGAGACCTGGACAACCTATATCAGATAACCTTTAATATGATTCATAATGAAATTAACCCAGTCTAAAATAAAAAAAGTTGTTTATTTTTAAAGCATAGGTGAATCAGAGTTTAACCTTCAGTAGAAATGTATGTGATTTTTGTCTTAATGAATTCCTTAAAATGGATGGCAGATATAAAATAATTTTGATGTTACTTAGTGTATTTAACACTGGGTGTGTCTTTCTCTAGTTTAACCCTTCAGTAAGGTATTTATTTTTCTTTCTAGCTGTGGTGTGCTGTAGGGGTAAACTTATCAGGAGGGAAAACACGAGATGGTGGGTCTGTGGTTGGTGCTAGTGTATTCTACAATGATGTGACTGGTATGGACACAGATGGCAACAAGCAGCAAACAGGATCTCAAAGTAGCTTAGATAAACTAGACCAAGAGCTCAAGGTAAGATCACTACAAGACATGTTCAATAGTTTATATAGTTAAATATCCTTACCATATATCTGTAGATTAACAATTCATTTTATAATCATGTTTATTGGTAATGAATAGATTTTTCTTCAACCCAAAGTATTTGGGTTATTGAATCCAACTACAAAAATACTATCACTCTTTCTTGTGTGCCAGCTTGTTGGCAAATCTGAGGAGCAAATCAGTTTTACATCAAAATGGTGCACTGTTGTACCAGTGCTGCCTGCTTAAAAAACATTTGACAGAAATGTTCATGTTCTGACAACCATTAAAAAAAGAGGGTTTTCAGCTGTCTGTGCCATTGTTTAGAAATGTTAGTCTTCATGTTTTCACAAAGAAGCAATGAATGGAATTCATGTTAAGGGCATAAAAACAAAGGCATAATTTTCTTGGGACATCGCATTAGGCAGTGGTGATACTCAGTATGATAGGTGGCATGTAAATATTATTCTTCTGTAGTTTTATACCTGTCTAACTGTATAATTGTGCAGTATAATTATTTTCTGTGGTTTTCTACACAAGTGTGAAACATAACGGATTCTTATATTCCAAATACATAGAGAACAAGCAAATACATGTAATTTTAAAATGGCATTAAAGATACTTAACTTATCACTTATGTATGCTTCTGTAATTGATAATGTAAGAATATACAAGTATTTCTATTCTTGTCCCACTTGTTGTTCACTTCTGTTCTGCCTTTATTCTCCTTCAGGACCAGCAGAAGGAGCTGAAACATCAGGAAGAATTATCCAGTCTTGTTTGGATCTGTACTAGCACACATTCTGCTACAAAAGTTATAATTATTGATGCTAATCAACCAGGAAATATTCTGGACAGTTTCATTGTTTGCAATTCTCATGTGCTTTGCATTGCTAGTGTACCAGGTAAAGATTTGTGATGTTTTCACTCCTTCTTTTTTAACTGTATCATAATCAGATTTTCTTACATGATGAAAACCCAAAAGTTTGTTAATTAGTGTGAAAAATGTTACCATAACACAGCAGTAAAAAGTGTTTAGTTGGAAGGAAAGCTATTGGATTTCTACTCTACTGTTCCACTCTTCAGTTGGCTCTTGACCTAAATTAACTCAAAGGTAGAGACATGTCAGTAACCAGGAAGAAGTATTTTGTCTGCTGTACTATTATTTGTGCAACAGTGCCAGTGTTTTATGGGACTGTGAACATCACAGAAGAAAAACATGTTGGCTTCTTAGGCCTCTTCAGCCTCTTGAAGATAAGTAGCAAGTCTTGGTGCTTCCTGTAGAGGGAATTCTTGTTACATTGAGAGTCTATGTGGAGAGTGTACTGAGGGAAGTTTAATAGGGAGGATATGATGATTCTGGAGAAGAACTAATTGTGCTTTTGAATTTCTCCTTTCTTGGCTTACATGTATAGAAGTCTGCAGCACTACTTCCACTGAAGTAATTTTGTTTAATAAGCTCAGAAGAAATTGCTTTTCCAGTGAAGCTTGAGGTTTTGCTTCATTGAAACTATGTATAACTCCTAAAATCAAAACAGTGTAAAATATGGTAAAATACGATAAGAATTTCAAGAAACCAAGAGTAACATTTTAAGTTCTGAAAGTATTTGAGGGTTGTATGAGAGAAAAACAGCTTTTTTTTGAGAACAAAGGATCTATTGCAGTTAAATTCTTCATAGAGATGTATATAAGTAGCCCTGCATGTATGCACTGTTAAGAAATCTAATTTTAATGGAAAATTTATTTGAACTAGAAATAAACTAGTTGGAAAAGTCTGCAGATTGAAATATGGTGCATGACATTCAAATGTGCAGCATGTGTAGATACTGCTTTTGCTTTTTGAGCTTCATGATTGCATCTTTAATGTCTGCTGATCATATTAAGATAGGCTTGTGAGATAGGTATCTGCCTGTTAAATCTCAGTTGTTGGAGAATTCATTTAGTTTGAAGTTTGTTATTAAATAGAAATTTGTTTGTTATTAAATAGAAAAATGAGTCACCTTTATCCCCACAAGAAACATGAGTTTAATCTCTTTCAGGGGCAAGGGAAACAGACTATCCTGCAGGAGAAGAAGGGTCTCAAGAAGCAGATCCCAGTCAAGTGGACAAGTCGTCTCTGTGTGGAAGTATGACTAGCAACAGCTCTGCAGAAACTGATAGCTTGCTAGGAGGAATAACAGTGGTTGGCTGTACTGCAGAGGGTGTCACAGGAGCACCTGCAGCTCATGATGCAAATGGTGACTCACCAATGGCAGATAAACAGTCAGGTATGAAATCTTACAAGTGTGCCAGGGATGGCCAAACACTGTTAGGTGTAATTGAGAAATGAATGGTGCAAGTATTTAATGTAATAACTTGTCTGTAAGTGGTGATAACGTAAAATGAGTACTGTGTGGGAAATGGCCTATAAATCTGCTACACTTGCATAGTGGAGAACTTTGTAAAGGTGGTATTAAATGGGTCTAGACAATTGCTTCTTTCTAATACTCTTGAGAGAACTCTTACCTTGTGCATGGTTTAAAGAGCTTTTAAGTTACTCGGTATTGAAATGCAGATTGTGCTGACAGATGACGAGAGATGCCTTATCCCTTAAATCTTATAAAGTCTTAATGGAGATTGAAGTGAAGCTGTTTACTTTATAGACATTCCTAGTATTTTCTATCATATACCCTTCAAAAGCTGTATGATGATATGATAATGGATATGTGGTTGTTGGACTTGAACACTATTTATTTTCTTATGGCATATAATGCTGTTGCCATAGTTGTATTTTTAATTGATTAGATTTCACTGCTGTTCTAGTTAATCACTTAGAGGGCAATCTGTGCTGTCAGTCAGTGTCAATACTTTTGCATTTGACACTTGTTGATACCCAAACTTCTTAGTAGATTGCACTATGTTTCTGAATATTTTTTTTGTTTGTTTTTAAATGAGATCTAAAATCTGGATTGTGATTATCTGGTTATTACAGCTGCTCATTTAAGTTTTTAGTATCAAGTTCTGTCTGCTTTAAACAGTTGAGAATTTTCTTGCAGTCATTCAGTTTTTCATTTTTTCCCCCCATAGATACTGCAACTGAAAGTAATTCAGTAGATGAGAACATTCCAACAGCAGAGGAGGCAACAGAAGCAACAGAAGTCAATGCAGGGACAGGAGAAGACACAGCTGATATTGCACAAACTGGAGTCTACACAGAGCATGTCTTCACAGATCCTCTGGGAGTGCAGAATACAACAGAGGCATCTCCAGTGTACCAGCCTAGGTATATAGTCCTCATACCTCTAAATTGTATTTAAAAACAAAAACATAAGTTATAATCTGAGTAATCTGTGCACTTTATTCAATGTATTTTATCTGTTTTTCTGTTTTTCAGCACTGAGTCAGAGTTGTATAAAGACGTTGCAGTTTTGCCAAATGAGCAGGATCTAGTGAGGGAAGAAGCACAGAAAATGAGCAGCCTTTTACCGACAATGTGGCTTGGGGCACAGAATGGATGGTAAGAAAATGCTAATCTTAAAATATTGGAAAAAATATTTTAAACTTGTTTCTCATACCTACAGGCTGATACCCGTCTTGAGTCAAGATTAAATGCCAGGCCTCAAGGGAGCCTAAACTTTGTATACTTTGGTACATTTAGGCATTACAGAATTCAAAGAAAATATTGTAGATGATTAGCAACCTTTTTTTGGCAGGTGGAAAATGGATTTATCTGTGGAAAACTTGCTTGGGGTTTTTTTAGTGAAAGATGTTGTTATGGTCTGATAATTCCATAACTTTCAATATTTTATTATGCCAGAAAAATACATTGCTCTTTTAACTGCAGTTTTAGACATCTGAAAAACCATTCTGCTGCTCATGTAGTTCACTTTTTCAGTTTATATGTAGTTCTCAGTGAAAGACAAAAACTTATTTTCCCTTTAATTGTGGATTTCAGTTATAGGTTTCTTTTCCTGGCAGACCTTTCCTAGTGCTTTTAATCCATCCTGATTTGTCTTTGCAGCCTGTATGTTCATTCGTCAGTGGCCCAGTGGAGGAAATGTGTTCATGCCATTAAACTTAAAGATTCTATTCTCAGTATTGTGTAAGTCCTGAAAGAATGTCATGTAAATCATAATGAACTTTTGTTAAAATACTTGCAAAGTAGTTTTATATTTCCTCCTCAGATATTGGGAATGTCAGTTGCCATAAATGCATGCATATTCTTTGAGGGGCAGTTGAAATGGTTTGGGAAGTAAGGAATAGAAAAGAAATCTTTTGATAGTGTACCAGTAGTATCTACTGAAAATACTATGGCTCAAATGATGAGCTGTAGCTGTATAGTTGGTATCCTTGGGAGCTGTATACTCAAAACAGTTACGGGTTGTTATCCATGATCTTCAGGCATTGTAGATATATTTTAAGCGTTCTGAACTGGATTTTGACTCCTTGTTATGGTCCCTCCTCTTGAGATAGATTGTAGAAATCAAAACACTAGGGCTAATGTGATTATAAAAAATATGCTGAAGTTTATACCTGTAAATTTGTGTTTTGAGAAATGCAGTCTAACAGTATATATTCTGTACCTCCTTTCTTTTCCCAGACATGTGAAAGGGATAGTATTAGTTGCACTAGCTGATGGAACACTAGCAATATTTCATCGAGGAGTTGGTAAGCATTCCATTAGATCTTGAAACCAGTGAATTTGTAACAGTGTTTAGGGAAGAAATGTGCCATTTATAAACCGTGTTTTGAAAACGTATTCCCCAATGGCTTTTTCACAGGCTGTCTTGAGAAATCTTTCTAGATTTCTCTCTCTTCTATTTCAGTTGCAGTTTCAAGTATCATTTTTGCACTGTCCTGGTGCATTCCTGCAGTTTTTTCTTACTCTGTGAAGGAGGATAGGAGGTCTGAGCTAAGTAGTGAAAAGCCTGCTGATAAAGTCTGCTTTGATCATCATCTCTTTTGCTTTTTCATTATGCTCAATAGTCATGTCTTCTGTTTTTAGTGTTAATAATTGTCTGTGGCCAGGTCCTTCAATGAGAATTTTACAGGAATCCCTTTAGAATTTCTGGCTAAATCACTCCTGGGCAAGCTCCATTCTTCAGCCTCCAGAATGAGGACCTGGAGGGGAGGTCTTACCATGAGTAACTGGAGCTTAGCTGTTGGCCTGTTTCTACGGACTCACTATTAATTTCTTATTTTCCTTGTGGGCTTTAAATCCCTGTGCTCAGCATGTAGAAGAATTAGAGGCTGCACAGCACTAATGCAAATATTGGGGAAGATGCATCTGGGATGAAGTTGTTACGGGTTTAGTGGTTTGTTGTTTTTTTTCTAAACAAACTCTAGCAGTTTACAATCCTTAAGGATCTCGAGTAAATGTCAGTGATGTTCTGTAGTTTAGCTCACTCTAAAGAGTAGTTTTATTTGGTGTTGAATGACCAAGTTTAGTATGCTTTTAGTAGATTTTAGGTGCCACTCTTAAGATCTTGCAGTGTATTTTAAAAAATCCTGATGCACTGGCCAACATTTCTATGCTCAGTCAAGTTCTGTGTTGGTAGTGCTTGTTGCAATGTATACTGATGCTTATCCAATTTAGCACTAAGTAACTTGCTGTTTTCAAAAACATTCTGATGTGTTTTGAACATAGTCATTGTACAACCTTATTATATAAAAACAAAGTAGCATTTGGGACATTGGTAGTTCATATAAGGAGTTAGTTTATTTTTTTAATGAGGATCCTAGCCAAGAATTTGTATTGACTTACCCAGATTATTACAGTGCTTTTTAAAACTTACACTGTGTAAAGATATTTGCCTGTAATTTTATTTTAAAACTTATAGGAACCTATGTTTGCTTTTTTTTTTCCTTTTCTTTCTGTTTTTAAAGATGGTCAGTGGGATTTGACGAATTATCACCTCTTAGACCTGGGCCGGCCGCATCATTCAATAAGGTGCATGACAGTAGTACATGACAAAGTCTGGTGTGGCTACAGGAACAAAATCTATGTTGTTCAACCAAAGGCCATGAAAATAGAGGCAAGTTAAAATGGTGTTTAATTAAATGTTTTCAATGCCATATCATACTACAGCTCAAACTCCAGAGTAACGCCAGAGAATGGTTATTTTTTCATCAGTACAGAAGCAAGCAGGCAAACAAATTTGTCTTGCGGAATATTATTGTGTTTTCTTCAGGTGTTTTCATTGTTTTGGAAGATTTTAAGCCATGATGAGACAGTTCTTGTTTTTGGGGGTGTAGTTCTCCACTTCTTGCTGGCCAGGAACTGGAGATAGTATCTTTGCGCAGAGTCTGTAAGGTTAGCTCCCAGCTCATTCTCTACATACATGCCTCATTATGTTCTCCACCCACCTGTAACCCTCACTATAATCTGTCTTTGCATACTTTAGAGGTTTGTAAGTGTTAATCTTGAATGTACTCTCCCTCCAGTTATAGAATACTTTGTTTATACAAGGTGTGTAAGCTGGTGTTTCTACGGTGTTGTATGTGCACTGGACATCTCAACAGGAAGTAGCTAAGGATTCTGAAAGCCATTAGCAGTGTTAATACTTCAAATTCTGCTAATTGGCCTGAGACGTGGGCCAGACCTTTTGAGGGTGACTGCTCAGCTCTTCTGAAAATATCAGGCACTTAGTTAATAATTTCTTTGGGAAGATTGTTTGTATGGAAAAATGGAAATTAAGGAAGTCATACAACAGTGAAATTGTTTTGCTGGTGGATAGTGTGTATTTTGCACGGGTGGGTCTGTATGTTAAAGCAAGGCTTGACAGAACTAAGAAGCCACTACTTGGGCATGTGTATCTTGTGCTGTGAATGGAGGACCTCATACCCAAAAGGCTCTATGTTAAAATGGAGATGGAAGCCAGAGTAGACTGAGATATGATGTGTAAATGAAGATACAGTAGGAAACTATGGCTTTGAAATTGCACTGTAGGGCAGGGAATCAGCACTTTTACTATTACTTTACCAGCATCATAAGGTGATTGTAACTAAAATAATGTATTTGCTCATGGTCTTGCAAATCAGAGTCGCAGATGTCTTAAAATTGGCAGTATTGACAGTGTAAGAGTAACAGAGAAGCCTTTGATTCATCATCTAATTTAAAATCCAATTTTTCATAGAAGTCATTTGATGCACACCCAAGAAGAGAAAGCCAAGTGAGACAGCTGGCATGGGTGGGTGATGGGGTATGGGTGTCTATTCGTTTGGACTCCACCCTGCGTCTCTATCATGCGCACACTTATCAGCATCTACAAGATGTGGACATTGAACCTTATGTAAGCAAAATGCTAGGTAAGTTGATAAGAAACTGTTGCATTCTTACACCTCTTGCTGTCTGGAGCTTTCTTTTCCTGTTATGGATCAGGCAATTCTCACTGCAGACGAAGGGGAGGGGTGGGTGGAATGCTGGTCAAATTCTGTTTGTGAAAACTTGAATCTGGAAGTAGAAGTCTAAGTCAGTCTGTAAAACATGATGAGGATGATAGGTCTTCTGATAAAGTCTGTTGATCCTACCTGATATCTAAGATGTCCCTAAGAACTCGGAACTAATGAGGAAAACAGTGGTTGTTTTGGGCAGACATCAATAGAGACACTAAAATATTTTTCTTTTTTACTGTACTGGTGCCTTTTTTTAAATCTAAGAGTGGGAAGAATCCATTACTTGCCTGGAAAAATTGCCTCCTTTTCAAGAAAATACAAATGCAAAATAGCAAATCTCTATTGCTACTGAAGCTAATGAGTGTCTTCTGGTTCTTTTCATTAATGTTTATATGAGAGCAGTTTGACCACCTATGTAACACAACAAATACAGGTAACTGGACCATGGGAAGTCCTTCAAGTAAATGCTGTGCCATCGTGCTTCGCTGATCAGCTGCCTTCTGCTCCCTTCATAGTGCTAATGAATGAGAAATCAAATTTAATGGATGAGAAACCATAATCTTACATCTGTAAACTCAACATTTTTTTGTTGTTATTTGAAAAGCTGCCCTGGTGCTGTGAGCCCCAAAAGATTTTTATTGTACAGCATTTATGGAGCTTTTATACCTTTTGTGCATTGTCATCGTTCACAGTAGTCTCTTTCTATAAAAGGTTCACAAATTAATTAAGAATGTTGCAGGCTTTCAGGTTATCTTTCCAACTTAAATGTACTCCTCTGCCTTGTTTCTGTTTGAAGTGGGAGGGACTGACTTGTCCGCATGATTTGGGAGTTGGAGTTAAGATTCTCTGTTATAGAACTTAAATTATTCTTGCTCATAATTTTTGATGAAAAGCATCTTTTGTTTTTAGGTACTGGTAAACTGGGATTCTCATTTGTGAGAATCACAGCTCTTATGGTGTCTTGTAATCGTTTATGGGTAGGAACAGGAAATGGTGTCATCATCTCCATTCCATTAACAGAAAGTAAGTAAAATATAAATGAATAGCACTGTGTAATATGCTCTAGACACAAAAAGAGAATATTAAACGCCATTCAGATGCTTGCTAATGGATAGAAAGCTTTACTGCCAGGTCTGAATCTTTCAGATTTTAACAGATTTGGCCTATGTGATGTTTAGCACCTAATCTGTGTGTGTGGTTACAATTGCTTTTAGCTGAAAAGCACATCTCCAAAATACCCTGTACTTCAATTTGAGTAGATATGGCTTGAGTAAGAGACACTCTGAAGCCTTACAGATGTTATGAGTATTAGCAGCATTTATAGAAATTTTTGCTTGTAAAAAATGGCTTTAGTTTTTTAATTAATGTTATTTTTTATTGCCATATGGTCACCAAAATAGATTTTTGTTTAATTTGAGCAAGTTGGTACTATTGCTAGTACAACTTGTTTGGCTTTAGTTCTTGAGAATTCATTGCAAAGCTGGTATAAAGGACTGGAACAGCAGTAGTACCGACTGCTTTAAAGGGCATGCTCAAAGTTAGAGGAGTTGCAAACACATTCTGCAAATAAGGCACTAACTTCTAGGTAAAATTCCAATAATACAGATCCAGGTATCTGCTTAATAACAGATCCCAAACTCTTGTCATAGTTTGAAATTACTTGGGTGCAGGAGGGGAAGCATTTAGACATGGGCAGCTGAACTTTGGGAGAAGGGAACAGTCAAGGACAAAAAATACGTGAAGCTTGGGAAAAATCTGTGTAAAAATTGATTGCATTTAAAAGAACAGAAAAAACCCAACACTTGTGCCTGAGACTAATGTTAAAACACATGGACAGAAGTTTCAGAAAATAAAAGAGCACTTCGATAGTCCTTATTGTACTGTTACATAGTAAGTAGCAGAGTCTGACAGGTGAAATTTTAGGGTAATTTAATAGTAAAAACTCTTGATGTTGTATCTGCTTTGTTGAACAGCACATACATGCGGTGTTTCTCATATTGTTCCATTACATTTTCCATCCATTCAGTAAATGCCTTTTCTTTTTGCATTGCTTGAGTGTACTAAGGAAGGACAGACTTCCTATCATGAATTTGAAATAATTTAGATCATGCTTTCAAAAATTATAGCTTTTTATTTGCGTCAATTTTAATGTTTCCAGAGGATTTTGCTTTGAAACAGTAGTGAACATGAAAATATCCCTATTAAAGCTATTCACTTTAATTTCAGTTTTGTTAGGTGTTTGTGAATCAGGACAACTGTTTGTGGGTAGCCTGACAGTGGGTTTGAGAACCCTTGTTACAAACAGTCATGGTTTTCAAAAACAGTCACATCCTTGCATAAGCAGTTGTGTATCTCAGTTCCCTGGGTCTCAATAGCAGGGCATCTTCCAGAACTGTAGATGATGTTTAGAAAAGGCACTTGAAACCATGAGTTCTTATACATTGTTCTGGTAGGCTCCTGTCAGCGAAGGAGAGAAAGGGGAAACGTTGCTAATCAATAATAAACATTATAGTGATAAAGCACATGGAAGTGATAGTGCTTTTGTTGTCCATTTTGTACTGAAATTTTTATGATAAGGTGCTATTCTTTGTGACTTTTTATTGAATCTCCTGTAATCATATATTTACTGTTTTTAGGAGCTAAAATTTTAAGCTCTACCTTATCAAAAACCAAAATACAAGAGTGGTGGGTTCTCATTAATCCTTCTCCTCTACTGTCATACCTATCCATTTCCCCTTTCCTCCTTTCTCACTTTAGCTGTAATCCTCCACCAGGGACGTTTACTGGGGCTGAGGGGTAAGTGCAGATCCTGAACAAAAATCTATTTTCAGGCTTCTAATAGCCACTTCGAGGCTGTTTCCCACTCCTTATAGATTTACCCTTTGTATGTTCCTAAATGTTTTTCCACTTGCAGTTACTGCATTGCAGCAGTTTTATGTTTGCTAAATGGCCACCAATCTGCTCAGCAGTTTAGTATATCATCCTGTGTTGCAGCTGAACTTTCATACAGACTTTGTTTTTCTTCCAGCCAGTGTGATACCATATCTTATAACTTTGTCATTAATCCACATCATTTACTGTCTTGTTACAAATCACTGTTTCTTTCACTACTTTGATAGTCTTTGGAATGGAGATGGCTTGTATGTCTAGCATGAGTACTTCTGTTTTAAAGGATTTTAAAACTTACCAGTAAAAACTAGATGTAGAATTATAATAGGGTAGCTCCTTCGTGCTCACAGGGGGCTATTTTTAGAGAATTTTTGCTAGCAAGGGGATACCCTGTGAGTAGTTGGAATGAAACTGTCTTTAATTATATGTTTAAGCACATTGAATTTGCTCATACTGAAATACATTAGAGGTACTTATTTTCCATGAAAGATACAGTCCTTTCACAAATTATTTTGTTTCCAAAAGTAGGATATTAAAATCTGGTGTTTATGCTAGACTAATAAGAGTCCTGCTCCATTTTCTGATGTACTTAAAATAACGAAGCATGCAATCTTTTTTCTTTCCAGCTCTGTCTTGAATTGGCATTGCTGCCCTCCTGTTTCATTTTTATCTAAGTTGGCTTTAGCTTTTAGACGGTACCATAAGGTTTCTTAACAAATAACCATTGCTGTGATTTGTATCTTCAAGTAGAAAACACTTCTCTTCTTTTACAGCTAACAAAGCAGCAGCAGGCTCCGGAAACCGTCCAGGGAGTGTAATACGTGTATATGGTGATGAGAACAGTGACAAAGTGACTCCTGGAACATTCATACCATATTGTTCAATGGCACACGCACAGCTTTGCTTCCATGGCCACCGTGATGCTGTTAAATTCTTTGTCGCAGTACCTGGTAAGGTTTTATTGCCATTCTTCAACTGAAGTTTCTTTTTCACCCTCATTTGCTTAGTTACACAGTGTTTAGACAAAGGTATCAAGTGTATGAAATCATACATTCAGAAACAATTTATTGTATTTTATTTACAAGGCTTGTCAGATTCCTAAGTGCAGTATTGTTTAACGGGAGGAAAAGGGCTGGGTTGCAAAGAAAGAAATGCTTTGCTTCCCTTTGGGAAAAAGGTACTGTGGTAAGCGAGTGCTTGCTTATTAAGAAGGTGGTCAACTGCTAGTTGATTTAAGGTCTAATTTAAGAGTCTGACATCCTGCGGAAAGGATGAGCTACTAAGAGAGAAGCCCCCAAAGGGAAGACTCTCAGTTGAAAAAGCTAGAGTCTCTTCTGGAAGCTGCAGTGCTAGTTTAAAACTCTCTCAGTGCATGTATGCACCTTTTGTGCTGGAAGTATATGACGGAAGTTTGCTTAATGGGCTCACATGCCCTGAATCACTTCAGTTGTGTGTCTGAAAGTCTGTGTCCGTGTCATTCCCTAGATCTGCATGCCTGTGCTGTGAAATCTATCAAGAGGCATTTAATTATCTGACTTCTGTTGAACTGAACTGAACAGATTCCTTATCTCTTCAGAGAGATGAAATCAGAGCAAAGCTAACTTTCTGTCTCTCACTGGAGAGATACTAGAATCCAAAATGAAGTGGATTGTTAGGCATTAAGTGTATCATCCAATGACCAAATACAGATGGTATTATTCTGTGAGATGTGGCATAAAAATGTGTTTTGTTTTTAATTCAGGTCAGGTTGTTTGCCCACAGAGTAGTGGTGGAACAGAGCTAACAGCTGATAAACCGGCCCAAGAGCCCTTCAACCAGAGTCCCTTAAAATCGATGTTGGTGATAAGTGGTGGAGAAGGGTATATTGACTTCAGAATGGGTAAGGAAACAGAGCTTGTATCAGTTGTAACCTCTTCATACTGAAAGGTCATTAACCATCCAGTAACTTCTGTTGTGATTGCAGAGTGCATTTGTGTGCTTAGTCTTTACTAAACAAGTACAAGGATAGAAGTATTGTTATTCTCACACACACACACACTCCTCAGAAGTATCTTTATTCTCACACACACCCCCCCCTCAGCTTCCTCATCTCCTCCCAATGAACCATCACCCCTCTGAGATGACTGTGTAAAAAAGCTTATTAGAAGCTGCTTTGGAGTCACCTTACTGCTTGTGCTCAGTCTTACTGTGACTGGTCAGTCATCTGTCTCAAACTCCTGGAAAACAGGTTCTTAGTTACTTAAATATGCAGACTGGCTATAAAAAAAGTAATATGTGAAGAACAAACTAAAATTTACTGTTTTGACTGAAAATGGAAAAAATAGTTCAGTTATCTTTGCATACCCTTCTTATTATGATCACTGCTTTTCTTGGATAGCACTTCTAGCCCATAAAAGATTTCTTGGGTAAACTTTTTTTAATTGAAGATTTTGGGGAAATGTAACAAAATGAGTGGTTGTGGTTTTGTGCTTAGAATCTGCAGCTGGATAGAAATGCATAAAAAGGAGTCACAACTCCTAGACCTGTTTTTGACCTTTTGCCTAAGTCTGTCTGTAGTGTTTTTCAAAAACAAACAACAAAAAACCCACAAAAATCACTACAAAGAAAAACCTGTGAAGGCCAGCCCAAATCCTGTCATCCCACTAGTCAATGAAAAAACAATTCCTGCTGGTGTAACCCCAGTGGAGGCAGGACTTGAGCCAATTCTGTGCTGCAGAATTTCTGTATTAAAAACTCTGTGCTTGTATAGCCAAGCTGGTGTAGCCACATACCATGTGTGTGTTTTGCTGTTCCTGTGGCACGATGCAAAGCCATGAACTTAAGCATTGGTAATACAACTGCGTTAGCTCAACTAATACTACATTAGTGCAGCAAACTGCAAGTTCAGGCTACTGTTTGTTTAAATTCCTCAGACCTTCTGGCTAGCAGTCTAACCAGAAAAACAGCCGAGCTGTGACTTTCAGCCTTCCTGAAGTTGTAGGTCAGTTCCCATTTCATCTGATTAAACAGATGTTCTTCTGTACCACAGGACTACCTCTGTGTTGGTGTTTATTACTGTCTACGTGCAGGTTTGTGTAGTGGTTAGTCTGTCATCTTGATCCTCAGCTCATGTCACCAAGAGTTTAGACGCAGTTACAAAACTGCTCTTCTCCTTTGAAGAGCAATAATGGAGAACAGGCTTCAGGCTGCCTTGTGCCAGCGTGTGCAGGGTTGTGACAAGCTAGGATAACTAGAACAAGAAGAAAGGAGGGGGAAAGGTTCATCATATACACGATTGTTGCATTGTCTCACTTGCACTCAATTACTGCCCTTATTCCCAGAGGACTTTCTATGGTTTTACATGTTTATGCCAGCACACTCTCTCGCAGCATAACCATCTCCATTTCTGCCTGGGAGAGTCTGCAAGTTTGCAAATCAGGTTGTTGCTTCACTGCCTGAAAGAGCCATAAGTTATGAATTATGTAAAATATGGATACTTAAACTACAGTTAATTTGGGGGGCTAGAACTGAAGAATATGACCATCAGAATATTAGGCCCTGAAATAATTATGCAACAGTCTTTCAGGTTGTAATTTATATATTTAGTCTTGAATGTGCTTTTGTGTAAGTGTATGGCAACATCTGTCACTTACAGTGGCACCTAGTTTTACAAGAACACTTGTCTTGCTGCATTTGGTGTTAACACTGCTTTTTATTGCCTGCCTGAATCAAAGCTGTTGTTTTTCAGGTGATGAAGGTGGAGAATCTGAGCTCCTTGGAGAAGCTCTACAACTTGAACCTTCTGTAGCCAAAGCTGAAAGGAGTCACTTGATAGTGTGGCAAGTAATGTGTGGCAGTGAGTGAGCCTGTAGGATGCAGCTGGAGACCTTAAAAAAGAAAAAAAAAAGCTTCTGCATGTTTTTTTATTTTGTGAAACCTGTTTCACTACATGATGTTGAAGCATTTCTTTGCTGTTTAACTTTATATTGCAAATCTGTCATACCTTCGACTATACAGGAACTAGCTTGTGCTGTTTTACTGCACCTGTGTTACATGGAACAGTATAATGAAATCAGATCTTTCTCAAAACTGGTGTGCACACCATAGTAAGCAACTGAGACATTAGTTTTACTGTGCCACAGCAATCTGATGTATTTCACTTCTTTGGTAGTCTCACTTGAGTTCAGCTTTATTACAACTGAGCTTCATTTCACTGTATAATGCATTGAGTAAAACAGCAAAGTTATTCCCAGAGTATTAAAAAATTGGTAAATTATAAGATGGATTATTAAGACTCACCCAAATATTCAGTGAGGGCTAAAGCAAACTGTAAATTTCAGCTTTTGTTTTCAAACCTGGAAATCTTGCTTACTTTTAGTGTATATGGTTTAATTTGTTATGTTCATCGGAATTTCGGGGGGGGGGAGAAGATTGTATAGGAATTAAAATGACGATATTTAAATAAAATTACATGTTTTCACTATTGAACCTTAAAGTTTGAGAACTGCTGCCCTCAATGAGCAATTTTGAGCATAGTGTTTTCCCATTGCCCAGATATGGAACAACTATTTCCAAAGGGTATTCTTAGGATGATTTAAATTTGAAAATAACTAAAATTCTTGAACAGGGGATATGTTTTGTTCTTTTCTTGTATTAACTCCTTACATCCTAAGCACTAGAATGATCTTCTCTGCCTAGCTGGTCAAACTCATGAGGCACTACGTGTGTGAAGGTTAGAGACCTCGATTAGAGCATGAGAAAAGACTGAGAGTGTACAGGAAAAATGCATTCTGCCCAAGTGAGATTGTAAAGGAACTTTAGTGCCAGATAATTAGCTACAAAATGTATTTTTTTTTGTAGTTGCAAATCCCAATTTAGTAAAAAAATAAAAATAAAAAAAATTTAGGAACAATGTTAGCAGGTAACACTAAGATTGAGTAAATTGATGGCAGTTAGGAGACTCTAATATTAGGCTGACATTCTGTCTACTCACCATCTATTTTTTTAACCATAAGTGTGAGTTGAAGACTGTCTTCCTTTTACATTGAATTTCCTACATTTGTATCAGACCTAAGTTAAACACGTCATGATCTCTGTACTTCAGAATATTTTTAAAACCCAGATTTGTTCTTTCATTTAGTCTCTGGAAAGTAAAAATTTTGAGGGGCTTTAGCAAACATCCAGCATTTACCCCCAAAAGGCTGGGACTGTTCTGTTCAGATTAGCAGAGAAATTTAGTAACTTGGTTATGTGAGAGAACTGAACAGTTTCAGAGGAGTAAATATAGAAACACTTTTTTAAAACTGCCTAAACATTTTTATGCAATAGGAGCAGTTCTGGTCTATCAGGCAAACATGTGTTTATATATTTTCTTAATTTTTTAAATGAACACATTTAGCTGAGGTCTATTGTGTAAATATATATTTAGGCAGCTTTTTCAAATGCATATCATAGCTGATAAACCAGAAAAACTCCATTCAGGTCTATTGGTTAGATTTATATGTATAAATACTTTTTAAGTGACATATTTTGTACACAGCTGTTCCTCTCGTAAATATGTATTTAGGACATGAACTATGTAGTAAAAATCCTTATTAAAGATGTCTAATATCTTGGTAGTATTTTTCTCTTCAGAATGCCAAAAGTGATGAGAGCATGTTGTTCATAATTTGCTTTCCAAATTCACCTTTAAGGTCACTCTTAAAGTACTTTGGCTTAAATATAAATTCTGGGAGCTTTTTAAAAATTACACAAATGCAGAAAGTAAACTGACTAAACAATCTTAGGCCTGTTTAAAACTTGCATAGACATGTATGCTGAACCTGAAGCACATCTGAATTAACTTACAAAATTGGATGTCAAAGAAAAATGCTGTCTAAGTTTTTACTGTTGTGCAGAATCTTCACTGTGAGTGGTGCAGTTTCATTGCTTCTCCTGCCATTTTCTTAAATTTACTTGTTTGTCTCTTTGGAAAACAGTCTCCAAAGCTTTTACTCACTGCTTGATTGTCACACTCTCATGTTCTCAGAAAAAAAGCGCACAATTCTGTTCCTTGGTTCTTGTGTAACATTTTATTTGTAATTAGTGAAGAGCAGTTTTCTCTGAACAGCTTTACTGATATCAGATAGAGCAGTTCAATCTGGCAAGTGTGTACCTGGCCTTTTGCCAAATGTATCTGGTCCACCGTGCCATTTTAGTCACCTCAGTGGGCCAAGTCTTGCAAATTTTTCCGAGGATGATTTGTTTCTGTCCAAAAGTCAAAAGAGTTTTAAAGAAAACAATAGGATAATTACGTACCACTGTGGGTGTAGATAAAAGGCATGTGCACTTCTCTGTATTTCTCATTTAAAAACTTTTATCCCCTCTCCTAAGGTACAGTAGATTAAATGGGTTCCTATTGCCATCACAGTGCACTGGGATTTACAAACTCTACTGAAGGTCACTTTGAATGGTGAATAAAGCCCCTAAACCCCCAGGCACTGAGGTGACGATACGCTCCTACCAATCAGTCTCAAGAATGTGTTTATGCATCCACTCATGTGATTAACGCATCATATAAATAGGAACTAATCTCTTGATAGCTACAGCTTGTTAATAGTTTGGAAACATTTCGAGCACAAAATATGCAGCACATTACTTGCCTGGGTAAGGGTGTTTGCATGGTAAAGGTGAAGCGCGTTGTATAAGCTGCTGCATTGTCCATTTCTTGTAAAGGTCTTCCTGCGTTGGATCAGATAGAGCTGGCAGAGCGTAGACACTTTATCATAGGCTGCCTTAGTAACAAACAAATGTTAAATCTGTTTTATTATACTAACTGTTCTGAAGAACGTGTGTCTTTTAAAATGCTGTGTAACTGAATATTTATTTCCATGTGAGTATTATAAAAGTTACCAAAGGATTAAACCTGACTTAGCACTCTTGTAAGTGACCCTGTTGAGACAGGGTCTTGTGAAGGCCCTGCTCTGTAAAACAAGACACAGTAAACTTAAATACAGTTCTTTAGGGAAATTCCATGTTTTTTCTAACAGGGTTATGCCATATTGTAACAACCTATGTTGCACCTCAAAGCATTTTTCTATACACTAAGTGTCTCTCCCGCCCTCTAACAAGATTAAGTTTCCTTTATTAATTTTGTTGATGCACATTTCTCAATCTTTTAAACATATATTTTAAACATTTTATGGTCTGTAATTTTGGAAAGTTTTGTCTGTTGGACACTTTACGCTGAATTTTACTTGCCTCTGTAATCCGAGATGGATACTACAGCGTTAAACTTGCTGTCTGTTAAAACTTGAGGCTTCTTTTCTGTGAGCAAGAAAAGCTCATATAGCAGTGTAGTTATTTCAGTATTTATTTCTATTATTGAATCCATGGGGTTCAGAATGTAACTTTGTACATGAAATATATATAAATATGTATATGAAACATGCATCGGATTGGTGTGTTCTTTGTAGTCTCATGTTCAAAGGTTTTTGATGCTACCAGAAGGCATAGTAGGGTGTTTTACACTGGCAGCCAAATATTGCCACCATAAATACAGGTCATAATATATTTGAGTCGGCCCACAACTAGTGTCATCCTGCTATCTCATACCAGCCTAAAGAAAAACTCTGAAGAAAAGCTTTGTTCACAGACTGGCTCCCAAATGATGCGGTGCTGTCTTCATCTCTTACACATGGCCCATAAACCTGCTGGTTCATAGGATAAGAATCTAGAGGAGATCCACTTAACTGCAGCTCAGATGAAACAGGCATTGGAATATATTTTTTTAAGTTTTCTTAACACCTTACCAAAGAGTCATCTAAGCTCAGATGCACATTGGTTGCTTACCACACAGCAAAGGAAGCAGCGTATTTAAAGGCAGAAGAATGAGAACTCTGTGACAAGACATTCATTCCTAGTGCAGAAACAGAGCACTTGGCTAGAGCCAGGTTTTAATTTTTTCCTGGCTCATCTGCCACTTTCTGACCACATTTGCTCCAGCAATTTATCTTGATTAGTATGTAACAAGTGACAATACCACTGAAAATACTTGGTTAACCTTGGTTGTAACGGATCATGGTGGCCCTCTCCTCTTACAATGAGAATTCTGTCCCCTGATGTGCTGGGGGTGCAATGGCACCTTGTCCCTTGCTTTGCCTTTGCCAGTGTGCAAGCAAATGTTACTCTTGCTTCTCTCCAGCAGTACTGAAAGGCTCACATGAAGTTGTTGCTTTTGAATACCTCTAGGATGCAAATACTTCATATTTGCACATGCAAACATAGGAATCGTTGAGAAAACACAGTGTCCTGTTGTACCAACTTGAAATTTTATCATCTTGATGCTTTAAAAAAAACAATATTCTTTATATTCATTTACTGGAGATTTCTCACAAGATTTTTGCGTCTCCAGAACAGATTTCCTTTCCCCAGCAGTGTTTATTCTCAGGACATGTCCATTCCCATGCACGTCACATCATTGCACTGTGCTGAGACTGTGTGTACATATTAAATAGGAAGAAACATCATAAATCTTTACTCTGAAAATGTTTAAACTCTTCTGGCAGCCCTGACAGCCCCTCAGGTCTGTGGGTAACTTAATTTTTGAGATCCTGTATTGAGAGAGAAGTGCAAATAGAATAATGAACTAGGTTAAGGTGTTACAAGATATATTTGGAGACTGAAGTCTGAGACCCTTCTGAAATGAACATGGTGATAATAGGAAAAGCACTCACTGTTTCTGCAGCAGACTTGAAAAACATTTTCTGGGTTGTATTAGTCTCCTATAAAAAGGGATATTCAAGTCAGAATACATGAAATGTTAATAATCATACAGGAGGTGAAAATACTTCAGTGTGAATCCTCTTTACTGGAAAATACTTGTTTGCTGAAAATTAAACCTCAAACCTACTGAGAGATGGAGATAATTTCTCTTTTTCTACAATGGAATTGCAGAGCAAAATGAAGGATTCTTTTTTTGCCATCCCCTCCCTTTTTCTCATCCTGCAATCAATTTGAAAGCTATTTGAGCAATGCAGTCTATGAATGTTATTTAGCATTGTGGTGATCCTTGATGCACTAGTGCCCTGAAATCTTTTGGAAAGGAAGTGTTGAGGAGGTCTTTTGGCCTTGGACCACTCCGATTCCTGGTGTGGCATTTGGGACTGGTTGCAGTTTTGCACGGTTATAGCTCACAACTTAAGAAGCTATTTTGAGGTGACAAACCCAAGTATGAGAATTGTTCTCCTGCTTTTCAAAATGCCCCATAAAGCAATGGTGTGAAGGGAGCCAGTGAGGGCTGATGTGGATTGGTGAGTGTTATCACCTGCCTGTGCTTGTAGAGGACGGAACCCCCCAGACTGGGCACAGTCCACGTTGTGTTTCAACACGAGATGGTGCTCTTAGCATTCGAGACAACATGGAGACTGGAGGGGAAACTCCTCCTGGATTATTCTTTTCTCCTGCCTTTCTCTCAACATCCACGTTTCAGGTTTCCTGGAATAGCTCTTGGTGATGAAGCTGTCGTGTCAGTGGTCAGAGACGGGAGAGGAGAATCGGAGTGTTTGATCAGCAGAGGGTTCAGCAGATGCCTCTCCCTTGCCTTCACCTCTCTGCTGGGGTTAGGTCTCACTCTGGGGATTTCTCTGCCTCTGGTACAGCTCCAGCCAAGAGGCCAGGCTGGAGGTGGCTGCTCCAGAGCTGGGACCTCTCCAGCTCAGTGCATCTAATGCTTATGAAATGAGAAAAGTTTCCTACCTTAAAAAAAAGGTGGTGCTGAGCAGCCCCTGTGCCCCAGCTGGTGCCAAGCAACTGCTTTGCAGCATCCCCTTGCCTGCCACTTCTCCAGCTTCAGGGGAGTCCTGCTCTGGTTTACAGGTGGGACATCAATAACCCCTTAATTCCTACCCTGTCTGCAGAACAGCCCCTTAAAAGCTGCACACAAGCAGCAGCTCTGGCTGCAATGGTGAGGGGCCTGGTGCCCCTCTCACCTGGCCACAGACCTTCCCCTTCCCTTTTCCACTCCTGAGACCAAGGTGGGTTCTGCAGTGAAAGGGAGGGTTTCTTCCACCTCTCATGTGCCACTGCACGGGTGCTCCCGGCCGATGCTGTCACAGGGGTGCAGGTGCCAGGTGCAGCTCTGTCCTTGATCACTCTGGGTAGTGGTTTCTGCTCCCTGGGATGGCAGAGATGCTGCTGTGGGCATGAGAAGCACGTGGATCAGGGGTTGAAGAGTTTTGGTCTTTCAGGCCAGACCTGGCAGCCGTTTGGGGTGGGTAATTGCAGTAGGAAATGGTGTTAGACGGGGGAGCCTGAATCCAGGAGAGAAAAGATGCTGAGAACTTTTTTTGGCTGCTAATTGATGTGTTCAATGAGAGAACAGCAGGATGTGTGCGTGGGCAGGGAAAACAGAATTCTTGTCAAAATTGCCCAAAAGGTAATGAAAATCCCTGAGATAAGAGAGAGGTGAATTGTGCAGCATCCACAAAACCATTAAGAGTCCGGTTGACTCACTTGCAAATAAACACTGTGTGGGTGCTCACTGGCAAAAAAAAGCTCTCCTGCCCTTTGTAGATGTGCTTGTAGCTCATCCCTCCTGAAGAGGAAGGATGCTGCAGGCAGGGTTCCTGTGCCCAGCCAGACTTCGGAGGTGCAGGGGAGCAGGATCAGCCCCAGCAGTGGTGGTGCAGACTCAGAGCTTGAGGGGTCAGCACTGGGAGTGCAGATCTGGGGCGTAGTGGTGTAGTCCTGAGAGAAGGGCACTGGTTTGTATCATGGGTATGGTCCAAACAGCTGCATGCCCTGGTACTGCTCGGAGCTGCTGCACGGGGCTGGGAAGGGCTGGTGGCAAATCTGGGTGAATTCCTGGCAGATGGAGCAAAGCCCCACGGGTCACAGCTGCCAGCTGAAATCAGGGGACATTGCACCTTAATGGAAGAATGTGTCAGTGTGGGACAGGGAGCGAGTCCACAGGGAAGCCTTCAAGGTGATGTCGGCATCAGAGCAGCTTGTGATGGAGAGATGCTCTGGGGTCACCCCTGCAGCTCTGGCATTGCAGCAGGCACACCACAAAGCCCTGGGTCACCTCCTCTCCAGGACCACCAGCTCCTCCTGCAAGCAGGGGCATGTGCAACCCCCCTTGTGGAATCTTCCCATCCAAAGACTTTGACTCACCTTCACCTAAAAGGGTGGGCGAGGGCGAGGAAGGGAATATTCTCAACACCCCTCCTGGCAAACACCTTGTGTCTAGGGCAAACACCAAGAACCAAGATTGGGGTGGGTTTTTTCCACTGGGTGCAGCCACACTCCTCATGAGAAGCTGAACATCAGCCCTGCCTGGCTCGTTGGAGCAGGTGCCCATGCACCCTCTCAGCCCCCACCTCTGAGCCCTCCAACTGCCCAACATCACTTTAACAGAGCCCAGATAAAGCAGTGCTGCACAATATGCTCAGCTGGGTGCTGCAATAGGAGCTTCATCCAAGGCCAGTAGTAAATAAAGTTACGTAAGCCAGTAGGTCATGGCTCTACTAAACCTTTTATATGCCACAAATCCACATTTCCTGGATTTTATGGCTTCTGATTAAAAATATAAAAAAATACTGTGCTATTGGAATAAGCCAGTTGATCGTCTCTTGACACAAATACTGTGTGGGGAGAAGCTCCTCATCCCAGGAGCAGGGGGGTGTGCTCTGGGGGAAGCCTGGGGATGCTCCGAGAGGAAAGCTGGATGTTAGCAAAGAATGAACCATTGCCATGTCCACGGTGTAATCGAGGGACTTGGCCAGCACCACATCACCATATGGTGACAGGATGTTGTGCCCTCCCTTTAAATAGTGTCAGCATCAAGCATCTTTATTTCTGCAGGTTTTATGGCTGTGGAGGGTGCAGGAACCTCTTGGCTTTTAATAGTTTGGAGATACTCAGTGATTTTATCTGCCTGACAGCACTGTGCTTTCTGGGATGCTTGAGGAAGTGTAGTAATTAAATGTTTTTATCAAACTCACCTGCTTAGGGAATGTTAAACATTTTCTGTTGGTAATTGCAGTTCAGGGACTGTTCTGGTCCCTGCAGGGCTGTGACAAGTGCTGGAGCTGAGCAGAATGCCAAGAGTTGAGCTGGTGGCCCAAGGGCAAGCACCCGGACTGTGCCGTGCATTGGACCTCCTGGAGCAGGCTTCCAGCTCAATTCACCTGCTACATGGGTGGCTTCAAACCCAGGGTCTGGGTGTGTTTAGGTTCTGTGGGGTGCTTGGGGTGGCAGGGACACTGCTCCCAGAAATGAGCCCTGGGCTCGACAACCTCAATGCTGGAAACTTCTGAGCACACACATGAAGTGGCAGCACATGACTTCAATGGGGCTGTTTCTGTGACCACGGGAAGCACCCACCTCTCTTCTGGTGGGATTAGGAATGCTGCAAGCCTTAAATCCAGGGTGTGATAAGGGAGAGAAATCAGATTTGCCCCCGAAATACCATGATTTCCTTTATTGCCATAGAGGAGAGACAAGAGCAGCAACGATGACTTCAGGCTTCAGGACCTTTGGCAAATGGGAGAAACATCCTCTCCCTTTCCTCCCCAGTGGAAGGACTCATTCCCAAGCCAGTGCTTTCTCATTTCCCAGAAGATGAACACTGGGTTTGCTCTGGGCAGGACCATGCTGGGCTGGGTCCCTGTCCTGACCAGGAGTGAGGAGGCATCACCTGGCACCAGACACCTCTTGGCAAGCACTGACATTGTCCACATGGTTTCTAAGCCATTTTTCTCCCATCTCTGCTATCACTTCATTATAATCTTAGTTTGTCATCTTCTCCACTAGACTGTCATCTGTACAAAATATGAGACATCTGTTTGGTGGTCCGATTGTCCCTCTAACATTTGGCTTCTTTGAATCTTCTCTGTTCCCCAAATTTTTCATGAAGTTCTTGTGCTCCCCCTGGCCAGTGCTGTGTCCTGTGCTGCCCTGTAGCTCCTGGGGTTAAACCCCATTACAGCTCCATGCTGGAGCATCTGCCTCAAGAACTTTAAGCCTTTGAACTGATCACTCAGAGCGAATGTATGTTTTCTATAGCTGAGGCTCCTGGGTTCTTCCCCAAAGAAGTCAGTGAGTAAGTGTGATCGTTAACTCGGATTGCTTGGATTTGGAAGCTGCCAATGACTCACCTCCTCCTCAAACCCATTCCTGCTGAGGGATCCACACCAGGCAAATGAGCATTCCTCAGCTTGGCGGTTCCTCCCTGGCACTGGTTGCTCCCCACAGCCATCAGATCCCAGTTACCTTCCCCAGGCACCACAGCTGGGCCTGGCTTGGCTTGGGTCACCCTGGTACCAGGAGACACATTAAAAGCAGCAGTAACTGGCTGAAAGGCCTCCGTGTCTTTGCTGGAGGAGAACTAGACTGGAAGAAGGACCTAGGGAGGCCCCGATGGGATCCGTGTCTGCCTGAGGCAGGTCAGCTTTTGTCACCACTGACTTGGGAGTGGATTTAAATGTCGCAGATCAGGCATGCCTTCTTCTCGGGCCATTCTGGAGTCGTGCAAAGCAAGTGAGAACAGTCTTACCTTTTCCACAGTCCATGTTTGTAGAAACCAATTTTATTCCCTTTTTATCTGCAGTAACTTTAGGAGACTGTTTTCACATCTCCCTTGGTGTTCCATCGAGTACAAACCCTGGTTATCTCACCCTCTCTCCTCATAACCCACATTTTCTGATCGTTTCCACCCCTGTCTGGATTTTTCCTCCTCTGTTCAGCCTGAGCAGAGCACATCTCACATGTGACAGCCCCCATGAGGCTTCCCAAACTGTGCAGCACAGGGGACCCCGCTGAGCTGGCAATCCTCCCTGGCTCCCTGGTCTTTTCCTGAGGATCTCCTGCTGCTCCTTACCTGTTACTTTTGCCAAGAGGATTTTATTCTGCATCTGTGCTAACTTTCAGCTCATGCTGCACTTTGACTCATTTTAATATTGTTACTATCTCAAACCTACTCCTTGTCACATATTTGGGGAATAGGCAGGAGACATCCAAGAATCTGAAGCCAAAAATAGAGAGAATGAAGTGAAAATAAAATTATGACTTTCTAGCTCTTGTGACTCAGACCCAGTCTAGCTCTGCAGCTCTGCAGGGCACCCCAGGGGATGCACCCTTGGGGGATGCACCCTTAGCCATGGCCATGCAGCCAACATCAGGCTCCTCTTCCCAGTCCCGGTACTGTGCTCGTGCTGGTCAGGACTGCACCGACTGTGCCATGAAACCCAAAGTTCTCCTAAACTTCAGCCTTGGATGGCTGCAATGCCCCTCAGTCTGCTTCTATACCCCATATATGTTGTGCAGAAGCAGCACCAGGACCTGGGGGCAGGGAGAGGAGCTGGGGAAGAAAGATGTGATGAAGTCATGTATTAGTTTTTAAAATCCTCACCTATTCCATTCTGGCTTTAACCCCTGCTCATTCCTAGCGCTGAACTGGTTTTAAATATCCTTCTCCCAGCCTGAGCTTTGCTGGGCCCAGAAAAGAAAAGGGATTAGCTGAGGGCTCTTGGTTATGGTGTTGAATTCCTCCTCTATCGCAGTGTCGTAATGTTTGAGTCAGATGTTTCCAGGGAACAGCAGCCCGGGTAAATAATGCTGTTTCTGGAGGAACTTTCCACTTGATCTCGTGCACAATATTCTGTATTCACAGGAACTCAGTATCAGGCATAAACTGACTTGAGGTGCCTTTTAACTGATGGTCATGTTCTGATCAGCCAGATCCACCCCTGTGACTGCTGCACCAAGTCCCTGGGTGGGGGCTGTCAGCTGAACCCTGGACCTGCGGGACTTTGGGGTGAGCACAGCAGTGGGGCCTGGAGCCCAACCCTCCCCGCAGCAGCGTTATTGCACTTGCTCTCACAAGCTCCTCCTGAGCATCCGAAAGCTCCTTGGTATAAAAACACTTCTCCCTGGTGAAACAGGGCCCCCCGAGCAGCAGGTGGTCCCTCCTGGCCAGGGGGATGTGGCTGTGCCCTGCACAGGGTGGGTGTGCTGGGAGGTCTGGGGCTGGAAGAGAGCACAACCCGGGCAGGGAGAGTGGTGCTGCATCACCCTCCCTTGGCACCAGGGCCTCTGGCAGGGACCCAGCGAGCTGGACCCGACGGGAGGAGGAAACCTGGCCCTGGGGTGAGAGGGGGCTGGGAAAGGAAAACTCCTGGCTGCTAATGGGGGTACAGAAATAGCTGGTGCCTGGTTGATGGGAGAGTGGGCACACAGCACAGTCACAGAGAGGAACACCCTCCCCTGGAGTGAGCATCCCTCTGGGCGAGCAGGAGGGCGACCTGGGCAGGGTCCGGCTTCCTCCCAGCAGTGCCACATCTCCCATCTGCTCCCCACCATCTCCCAGCTTCCCATCACCGCTCCATCCCCTCTGCACCACCCATCTCTCTCTGCAGGCCAGGAATCCATCTGAAGGCCATCAGGAGGATTTAAGGCTTTGGCAGAGGAAGGGAAGGTTTTTGCAGAGCTAAACCAGCCCTGCTGCTCCATCCAACCTGCTGGTCTGTACCAGCCTGGCCCTCACTGGCAGGCTCCAGTGTCCTGCAAGCTTTTACAGAACAACAAAACATTTCTTATAAAACAGCAATGTAGAAATGCCCTTTTCCCAGGTTATTTGTGGATGTCTGTGCTGCAGGCACACAGCTAATCCTGAGTTAGTGTGTGCAGCTCCGTGACTGCAGTGCCCAGGTAGAGTTGTAACTGCCAGCAAGTTACCGGGAAGTCACAGCTTAAGCATGGATGTGGGCAACTGGGATGTGTACAGATGATGGGCACCAGAAATTGAGTCCTTTCCAAATCCCTGACAGTGCTCTGAAACCTGTGCAGGATGTGTTCCTGGGGATGATGCTCCCCTGCGCTGGAGAGCCGAGCCTGAGCATTAAACCATTGAGGCCATGGTCTAATGGTCCAATGGTTAGGAATATGATGGGATAAAGGTTGGACTTGATGACCCTGGAGGTCCCTTCCAACCAGAATGATTCTGTGATTTTAGGACTCTATGATTCTCTGCAGCCCCACTGCGGTCTGTGCCACAGGCAGCCACCTTCCCTCTGCTAATTAAGGTGTGGGAAACACGTTCAAGGTGGTGCAAGACATCTGGTTACCTCAAATGAATTTTTCTCAACCTAATTATATTTCTCCTCCTGCAACATATGCTCAGGTGAGGGTGAGGAGGGGACCGGTGATGGATGAAACAAGCAGATGAGGCAGCAGGAGTGGGCTGGGGCGGGAGGGGAGCAGAATCACAAATCTTGCTGGTGTTTGTGGAGGATCTAACTGACAGGAACATTTCAGGGCTATGAATACAAGCTGACATATGCATGTATGTGCAAGCAACAATCCTGCTAGGACAGGACGTACCGATCACCTTCAAGGAGAAGGAATTTTGGGCAGTCTTCTCCAAACAAAATCCCTTCCTGCCAGCGCCTGGGATTTGTTGTTGCCATGCATTTTTCTTTTTTATTGTCCCTGCTTTTTATAGCTTTTTGTATCAACCTTGGTGCTAAGATTGGGTTTATTTAGTGCATTTTTTATGATCTAGCTCCCCTGCTGCTGCCTGCTGGCTGCTACCCCAGCTGCTCCAGGCAGGGGGGAGACCAAGCCCAGGATTTCTGTGTGAGATGTTACCAGTTGGATGCTTCCATCAGGCTTCATGGACAGAGGCTTAAGTTTTAGTAGCAAATAGTGGATGGCTACAATCCTGGTGTGAACATCAGAAAGGACCCTGAGAGTCTCCTTGATTGACAGGCAGATCACAGTGAATGCAATACTGTGGTATTTCTGCTAATGGGGACAAAACTTAAACCCTCTGAAAGCTTCTTTTTCTCCATTAGCCCTTATGTGAACAGAGTGATTATCCTTTGGATGCTAGGTGTGATTTAATGCATGCATTGTGTCTTCCCACCAATTAATTTGGGTGGCAAGGTCTTTCTATTTGTGTTTGGTTGGTACGAGGAGGTTCAGCAGACCCCCTGGGCAAGGCACTCTCTGAGGATTGCCAGTAAGAATGTCCCTGTGCCTCTGAATATACAAACTGGGTAAAAAAACCAGGTTCAAACAGGCAGGTGAGATCACCTGGAGCTGTGCTGCAGAGAGCACTGACTCGGTGTTGCTCTTCTAAATTGGAAACACAAGTTCAATGTTTGCCCATGGGCTGGGGAAAAAAACTAAAGAGGACATGAAAAGCATTTGGTAAGAGTTATGTTCATGATGGACCTTGCCTGAGCTGTGGCTGGAAGCAGCAGCAAGTTTCTCCTGGCTTGGTCTCTCCTTCTCTCACCCCACAGACTTTTTCCATCACACAGAACCTCCCAGACTCAGGCTGGTCTCCAACTCTTTGAGATAGACACAAAGCCCCACTGACCCCACGCTGCTGGCGTGGGTGTGAAAATAAAGCAATCTGGCTGGTTTTGGTGGATGAGTAAATCCAAACACACATGTCCTGATAGGAAGCAAATGGTGCTGCATGTCACCTGGGACAGAGAGGGGACCCGCTGGAGCATCCATATTCAGGGAAGCAGCAACCAAACTTCCCAATAGCAGCAGAATAGTGGGCACATGGGGGCCCTCACACTTTGCTAGGCACAGGGCATTTGGTTAAGAATATTGCTTTTTATTGCCTTTTTCATGCTGTACCTCTTTTATTTTAGGCCATAACTAAAATGGACCACGGAGTAAAATTCCTAAGTGCTGAGGAAGAGGGATGGGAGCCGGGACTCACCGACCCTAATTCTCATCCTGGCCCTAAGGAAGACAGCAGCCAGTTTGAAAACTGGAGGTGATGTTTTGGCAAGGGCAGGTAAAACCAACACCAGCAGGAACTGGCTTGCTTATATTTTGGTTTTTAGGTGGGTGGTGGAGGATCTGTTCCTCAAGGATCCTCACTGCTATAAGCTCCAGCAGCTCCCAGGTATTTAGCTGAGAGGTACTTTGGCAGACAGAAGTGCAGCAGAGCATTCAGGCGCGTGCCCATTGGAATGGCATCCAAAAACACGGCTCAGAAACTCGCTTTCATTCGGGAAACACCCCAGCTCAGTGGGCACGTTTTACTGGAAAAGGGAATTTAAGTGCTGAGGAGTAGGATGGAGTTTTCTGCAGTGTAATTTTATCTGTGCTAAGGCGTGCAGTCGGGTTTTTTTCTAAATCTGCCTCCTGGCATTGTGTGACTAAAAGAAAATCTGAGGTTTAGGGGTTTTGATTTTGTAGTTTCTTACCATTATTGTAATGAAAACAGTCCTCAAACATTAACATTAAAAGGTCAGTGGCAGGGAACAGGTTGCACTTCAGTAGGCTTCAGGCTTCAAAAATTCCTGGGGATTTCTAACTCACAACATCTGAATGGTCAGGACAGGGTTGATGGAGCAGAGAAACCCAGTTGTCCTTTTCCTTCAGCTGCAAAGGCCAGTTTGTATTTGTATCTGTGCAGTGAAAAGGGGGATCAGGGAGAGAATCTGGTCTGCAGGGAGGTTGGCTGCTATGTCACTGGAGCAGCATCCAGCCCATGTGCTGGGTGATCTCCTCCCCTGCCCAGCGCCTTTCCCTGCCCTTTTACAGACAGCAGCAGCGATGCCTGCCGGGGCTTGCTGGTGGTCAGCTGGGATTCCTTGGATCAAATAGCACCATACGCGCCGTCTGCATTTCTCCTGCCTCTCTCCCATGCCCCGAGCAGCTGTGCTGTGTGTTACCTAAACCAGTGACTGAAGACCTTTGGGCTGGATTACAGCCCAGGAAACACTCCCAGCTTTCAGATAAGGCTGGGACGGGTGGTAGCTGCCTCCCTGGGACGGCAAGCTCAGGGTGCAGAGCCTGGGGGTGCCGCTCAGTGCTCAAAACATCACCACTCAAGTGCTCTTTATGACAGCAGACCTTACTTCTTGTGTTTATTTACTGTTAGTAACAGCAATGCACTATTACCCAAACACTTCTGTTGTACTGCTTCAGAATTAACTTTGCGGCTCAGACCATGGGGTTTTGTGGAGATGGAAGCAGACCAGTCCCTGGCCGCTGACACCAGGAGGGGTTCGGCTCTGGGTTCACTTGGCTCTGCTCGCCTCACTTTATCATCAACCAAACCAAAACCTTGGATCCAGCTCCCCGTGAATGGTGGTAAAGTTTGGATGTGAGCTCTTGCAATAAGCAGTTGTTTGCTCTGGCTGGTGGCTTGAGACTCTGGTGAAAAAGATATTTCTAGGTATTATTTCCAAACAGAGAATGGCAGCTGAAAGAAGAACCTTGTCCAGCCAACTCCTGTGTCCAACTCTTTGGCCTTCCAGGGGAAATGAGTAACTAGAATGAGACAATGAACGAGGTAAATAACATGTAACTGTTATTGTGATGAGCCTCGACCAGCCTGCCTCTGTGGATAACCTGCAGATGATCTCCTTTGCCATTCTGTGAGTTTTTATGGGAGGCTGTGAGCTATCCACCAAATCCCTTGAAACACAGTTGGAATTGAGCAATGAATTCCCAGTGATGTCATTTGAAAACCCCAGCCATACCCCTGTAGGGAGGTAGAACTCCAGGTTAAATACACCATAAGAAGGGTTGGATTTCTTTGTGTGGGATGGCAGTGTGGAGAGGGAGGAGGATTTTGTTGTGCGTCATTAACAGACCATGGAGCCCATGAAGCCCTGAGGTTTTGTTACCTGTTCCTGGACAGCTGAGAGACCAATTTGGCCACGAAAGCAGAAGTAGATTTTGAAATGAGCTCTGTGCTGCCTGACTGCTGCTACGAGTACTGTCAACAGCAGGCTGGGATGGGTGGAAAAAAGAGGGTAATGTAAGACCTGGCAGAGGCTCCTCATGGTCCTTGGGAGGCAAACTGGGGGTGAGCCCACTGCAGGGGCCCCAGTGTGTGCCCAAAGCCCCAGACTGGCCTTCAACCAGCCGTTTGAGCCCACGGGCATGGTGTGGCTGGTGGGTTAGCCACCTCCAGCACTCGGGCAGATTTTGCAGCCTGTGCTGAGCTCTGCCTTGCTGTGACCTGCCCGCAGCACCAGCCTTGCCGTCAGAGCCCCCTGGGCAATGGAGTGCTGCCTGCATCGTGAAAGGCTCAGCCTTGCTCCTGGGATTGAAACAGAAACAACACTGATGAGCTAACAGCTCTTCAAAAACTACTTTGGAGTTAACTGTTGGGTGATTTGGCTTAAGTAAAGCTTATGAAGGAATACTCCTTGTCTTGGTCTCTGTGCATCCTTTTGGCTGCTGGAAATTTTAGAAGAGGAGGAAAGGAGGGAGAGATCTGGAGCTGCCCTGCCATCTTACTGCCCTCAGTTGGATATAAAATATCAGTCTTCTGGCTGAACATGCTCTCAAAGTGCAGCCAACAGTGCAGCAGAGGAGTGAAGCAGGGATCACTCTTCTCTGGGCAGCAAGCATCTCTGCACATTTGCTCTTACGTCCGTCCAGCCTCCGGGATGCAGAGAGCAGAAGATGCTCAATCCTTCCTGTCTGGCTGGTGCGTGCACACCCAGATGTGCCCATGCAACCAAAACAGGAACTGGGCTACAGCAAAGGGGGTGCAGAAGGCACACAACACTGCATATAAGTTTCTCTTGTCATTCTTGCTTCATTAAAAAGCAAGTGGTGTTTTACATCTCATAAGGTCTCATTTGGTTCTCTAGGAACCCTTCTGAGTGTTAATTACATGGTCTTCACAGTCTCTTTACCAAGTGGGTAAACTCCACAATCCCTGTTTTTAAGTCAGACAAACCATGGAACCAAACACCACTTGCTCACACATGTCCCCACTGAGCACGTGAGGCTGAGCCCGTCCATCCCACAGCCACCGCATGGCACAGGGACACGGGGCGGGGGGTGGTGGGGGCACAGAGCAGCTCAGGCTCCTCTGGAGGAGCGGCACACGCCGGACTCACACATCTGCTCCTCTAATTTACACCTCAGCAGACGAGGCCGGGGGGGATCAGTGGGGATGCATTTTAATAATCTCCTTGCAGGTGTTTTCAGAGGAAAGCAGGAAGGGAGGGCCTGATTGATGGCCTCCATCTAATCTACACCCCCCACCCCACCCCGGCCCCCATGCCCTCGGCGGGCGCGATGCTGCAGAGGACCAGGTGCCAGGATGGGTGGCTCAGCCCCAGCTCCAAGTACAGCCAGCACCAGAGCCTTCACCTAACCTAGGATGGGCTGAAAGAAAGAGGGATGAGGTGGTGAAGTTATTGCCATGGAGCTGAGGGGACATTTCCATGACTTGTAAATGTACCTGCAAGCTTGTAAAGCATTGACTGAAGCATGTTTGCAACTACGTGGTGTTTGTCAGCAAACTGAGACTGCTTACCCATTCAGAAAGGGAAAAAAAAGGGCTACAAAAATAATAGAAGACATAGTCAAAAACTTAGTAGGTCTCCAAATTGGATTTCCTAGGTTTAAGCTCTGTCTGTGGGGCTGCTTTCCCTGTATGAGGAATAACACAATTTCCACCTGCTACGTCAGGTTCAGAGATGTGTGTCTAGGGTTTTGTGAAGATTAATTATGTTTGTGCCATACAGTAGAGTTTTACAAGCTAGCCATGGATTTCCAGGAAGAGAGGTATTTCCTAAGGCACTGTGTAGGGCTCAGTACAGTCCAGTAAATAAGCTGAAGACTCCCTTGGCTCTGCTCCTCAGGGTATTTCTTAAAGTGCAGTCTTGGAGCACAGTGTTCTTAAATCAAAGGACATAAATAACCAAAACAGTATCAAGTGAATTGTAGGAGCTGGCAGAATGGAGGTAATAAACAAAGTTAGAACAGCCGGATAACAATACCCTGTTACAGGAGAAGAATAAGCAATGCTCTCTAAAGGTGAAATAGGAAAACTTTCTTGTGACAAGGCATTGATTTTCCCAAAAAGGAAAGGGAGAACAAACTGCAGCTGTACTGCAGCATGCATGAGCAGTGAGAGGGTATAACGATGGCAACATTGAATAAGTATCCAGGCTCCAAAGGCTCGGGCTGCATGACCTTTAGCAGCACTCAGGATTGTGTGTCTGTTTAGGATGTCCCTGAACAGGACAGGCTTCCTCCAACTGAGCAGTGCGTAGATGTAATTGGAGTGGTTTTGAGCAGTGGGATTCCAGACTAGTTAGTTAACTAACTCAGAAAAGCTACAACCAGTAAGAAACCCAACACAAAAATCAGTTTTGGGTAATACCTCTTTACTCTATGTTCAAGTCAGTAACCTGGTTTCCATGCCATGCCTAGGACAGGGCCCAGTAGTCCCAGAGCTCGGTGTGCTGCGGAACCAAGGGCAGGATGCAAATGTCCTTAAAGCAAATTTAGTTTGATTGGAATAGTTCTCAGCATCTTGGTAGTTGACCTTATGGTGAGTGGATGGCTACACGATCACTGACAGCTTCTCAGATCTGTGCGAGAGGGAAGGAGGGACCGCAGGGAACCCAGTGGTGCTCAACACAAAGTTTAGTACCCTAAAGCTAAGGATGGGGCTATGAGTATGTCTCTCATAGCCAGGTAAGCTACAAGTGGCATTTGTAATCCTCTCTGTAAAGTAGAATAAGGAGAATGAAGAAAAGTAAGGTAGCTTGAAGACTGACATTAATTACCCACAAATTTTCTAACCGTGATCCATGAAATTCTTGTTGCTGATCTCCAGACAGATGGCTAGTCACATAGGATGGGCTTCTCCTCTTTATTTCCATCTGCTATATTTCATTAAGACAGCTAAAAATAAAAATATCCCTAATGTTATTTTTCCATGTAAGTTACTGCAACAGTGATTTGATGCAACTGCAAATAGAAGAGTTTCCAAGAGACAAGATTTTCTTAATTAATTTGTGATCCTTGGCATGAAAAGTGACTGCAAACCCCTACACTAGACTCATCATGAGCGCTACACTTACTTCTCAGTGCTATTTATCTAGAAGAGTCAGTTCAAAACATCTTTTTCTGGCATAAGGGGAGAACAGAGGCTGCTGTCTCTTCTGAGCAGAAGTAGTTACCATTTTTAGGTTCTAACCAGTTGTAGATGGCACCTACAAAATGGAGATGTGATCATGGAGATCCTTCAGGCATGAAGTCTTCTTTCCCTCTGTGAATTATGAATATCTCCAGAAACAGCTTTTCTGCACAGCTCCAAGCCCCTTTTTGGCCAACAATGCCCCAAAGCCCTCCTGGGGGGATTGAGTAATTTCTGGGAGGTTGTTTGGTTCTGTCTTTCACAGATTTTTTTGGCTCTGTCTAATGTGTCTTTGTGTGTGGTGAAGCTGGGTTCTTGCACACACAGCTCTAAGAATTTTGGCATTTAGTTCCTGGTGCATTAAAATGTTCTCCAGGGAAGATAAGGTCCCCTCTATCCAGATTGCAATTCACTTATTTCCCAAAAGGGACGAAAGCCTGAAACATTTAAGTGTTCATAATCTTTTCTAGTCCTTCCATGCCTTTCCCACAAATTCTTTCAGGGGGACAGAAACCCTCCCTTTTTTCATGATCAAGAATTTTTATCATGTTTTAGAACAAGGAACTAAGACGTGGCCCAAGCACCCCAAATTAAGTGCAGAAACAAGGAGCAGGCAGCCCAGCAGAGGCAGCTTGGTGTGATGAGGAGCTCCAGGGACTTGGTTACCACTTGGTCTCCAGAACTTAGGATGAAATCTGGGACTGGTATCTTAGACCCGGTCTATTTTTATTCTTGACTACACAAGCCATTGCCATAGACCTCCTGAATGGTGATCACAGATGCTTACAAGAGATGAACTCTATTACTTTACCCTACTTTCAAAGGTCTAAAGCAAGAATGCTATTTTAGACAACATTCCTCAGAGTGCCACTGCTACTATGTCTTAGTGACACTGCCTACAACACGGGCGAGAACCTTTGTTCTCACCCCTCCTTTATTAGTTGCTTCAACTTAGAAAAGCAAGGAATTTCCTCACCCTCCTGGCAATGTTCCCATGAGTAAATTCCTCCTCCCAAGCTGTAGCCATGGAGCCAGTCATACAATCCCTCCTCCTCTTGGATCACACCATTTTCCCATTTGCTGGGGCTCTTGTCGCTCACCCCAGCCCGTCACCCCAGGAGAACCTTTGGCTCCATTCTTGTGTCCATTCTTCCTCCTCCAAGAGCAGTTATTTGAGTTCCACCCTAAGATCACACTGACTTAGAACCCGGTTTAGCAAGGAATTTTGTCACATGCTTAAGTGTAATTGACTTAGACCTTCAGTCTGTTTTTAGCTTATCAGCAGTGTGGGTGGGTAAAGCCACCCGCTTACGCACTCTTGGCTCCCATGGAGGTTGGCCACTGATGAGCAAAGAGTGCACATGCACACAACTGAGCTGAAACTCAGATAAGGACGACTGTTGAACTGCACTCCATCCAGCATGGGGGCATGCCTTTTAAAACCTAATTATCTTCACACAACACTGCAGAGGTGTCAGCTCCATGGCTGTGACACACCACAGGTTATTGGGTATTTTTACCCCAACTGCATGGTAATTAAATGTGGGTGGCCTGTGCCATACTCAGACTTTGCCTCGGATATCAGGAGTCCTGAATGAAGACTTCAGGATTCATTTTTAAACTTAGGAGCAGAGAATGTGGGGTTGGACTAGATGATCTCCAGAGGTCCCTTCCAAACCCTACCATTCTATGATTCTATGAATCTATGAATGTGGCTTTAGAAAAAAGCAATGATTGCCTCCAGCCCAGAAAAAAATCTCCAATAATACTAAATTCAGTATTTTATTCTGCTGAAACCACAGTGAAGTTGGACGTAGCAGCACCTCATTTTCCTGCAATGCCTCATCAGATCAGCACAAGGCTTAATGACAATAGCTAAAAAGCCAGAAAGACACCATGGATTTTTCTTAGCCATTTACATTTACTTTTGAAGTCTGGCATATTTAATTCAGATCATGTAAAAATTCCAGTGGTAAAGGGTGGAGAAAACTGAATGTTGAATGAAGACTTTTGTTTTCCTGAACAGAGCTGAAATGAAAAAGAAGCTGGGTTGTGATGATCAGATTTCTCCTATAGGTCAGAAGTTCAATGTATCATCAGATTTCATGTCATGGGGCTGTTCTGCTCCTAATTGCAACCAGCCAGGACTCTGCACATCAGTGAGTGTTTACTCTGGGCTCCTTCCATAAGATACATATTGTAGTCAAAGTAGTAACTAAATAATTTTAACTGTATTTTTAAGAGTGAATCATTACCTTTCAACTCTACAGCACAGCAGAAAATGAAATTAGACATTGGCTTACATTCATATAAAACATAAAAACCAATACTTAACTGGATCATTGCTACAGCAAGTTTATTTTGCACAAATTTAATACATGCATTAATCTATGAACCTCTGGTAGCTATGATCTCGGATTTGAAGGTACCTGGAACCTCACGAGGAACCAAAACCCTGAGGAACCCGGTCTAAGGGCCCAGGCCCCAACCCCAAACATCAGCTGTGGAGGGTGGATGAAATATGGTCAATCTGAGCTGAGCTTTTGCGATAGGTGAGAAGGGGATTTGAGCAAGCAGCTCTGCAGCACAGGTCCTGAGTGAGCCCACTACATAACTAAATGAATTATTTATACACCCTGGGGAGAGAAGCTATAGCCACATCTGAAGCTGAAATAAAACTACAGCTTTGCACTTAGTTGACGACTGAGTTTTTGAATAATTTAAACTCATCAGAGACACCCATGCTGGACTAGTGTGACCTCCTATGGACACCCCTTCGTCTGCAGAACTGAACAAGACAGAGCAAGCGTGTTGGCTTTTTGAGCCAGGCATATTGAGCCAGGTCTCAATATGAAATTATGACAGAGGAACACGACCTGTTAGGCAAGGGTGATGTGGGGCAATGTCTGAGAATCAAGTTGGGGTATCTTGTGTTAATCTGATAGCTGATGAAGATTAACCTGCCGATCCTAAAAGAACTTTACATTGTGTGTGTCTTCTGCAGAGCACCTCTCACCACACCTCTGTTCTCTCAGACTTTAAGAAACCTCTGTCTCGTGTGGTGACTTGTCTTAGAGTAGTGTGAGTGGTTTTTTTATCCAGAACAGACCATCTTGTGACCAGCAACATGTTCTCTCCTTAATAAATCGTCTTCTAAACATTTTCATCCTGAAAATGGGGCTCTCACAGGTTTCAACATACTCTGGTTTCCCTTGTTAGGAAGAACGAGGCTTTTGCTGGTGCTGTAGGACAGCTTTGAGATGTAGCTTTGGAGAATAGTGCCAGTCAAGAGGAGCAGGACTGCACAGAAGACACGTCTGTGTTCCTCGGGTGCTATGAATTTCTCTTAAAGCCAAGAAACCTGAAACTGCAGCGGCAAGTCAGACTTCCTCTCGAGATGGAGCCGAGTCAGGCTAATTTTAGTCACCATGCACTATGCAAATCATCATTCTGGAGCTGAGTTTATTTTTTAAAGTGCTGACTGCCAAACTTGCTGCAAGGCACAGACTCTTCATATGGGCCTTAAAGGGGTTTGAAACCAGCTCCTTGGTTAGTGGTGCTGCATTTCAGCTGAGGGGGTGGTGTGCTCAAAGGGGCCATAGGGAAGGACTGGTTTAGATCATATATTGATTTTCTAGCTGGCCAGAATTAGTGGTTAGTGTATGCTTTTGAATATGTTTTTGGTTATATGTGTAATTTTCCTTTTCCCTTAAAATCTCCCCTGAGAAGCAGCACACCATGGGCCCACAGGAGATGGTGGGAGTGCTGGTATCTGGATCATGCCCAGTATCTGTAGATAAAGGAAGCAGATCACTACTTGGTTTTAGATTTATTCTCTAAATATTTGGCACATTCACAGAGTTCGCTTTTAACTGGGATTGATCTGACTTCCCAGGAAAGAAGTAATTCTTTATAAAATTATTATTGGACTGTGATTCATGGCACTCATTTAAAAACCAGAGGCAGATATGGGGAACATAAAGCAGCAGAAGCAAGGCAGGGTATGCTTCCAGGAAGCCTGGGCTTTAGCATGGACAGCAAATTGTTACATTCCTCTTCAATATTAAAAAGATTTAGCATGCAGACTTTCCATCTGATAACTTTCACAATGTCTCCATCACGAGTCATACTATGGCTGAATTGTTCTTTGTATTTAAAAGAAACAGTTCTCCTTTATTTCTTATTGACCTATCATAGAGATCTGCAGAAACTTTCCCTTCTTAACTTTAAGGATAACCACTTCCAAGTTTGATGTCTTACCTGTAACCTTCAAGGCATTTATCCATCCATTCAGGTCTGCCTGGAGCTGAGTTTGGAGGGGCACTTTGACTCCTGAACTCAAAAATGAGGCAGGAGTGTAAAAGCAGGAGCTCGTTTTCAGCTCTCTAGTGATTTTATAGGCACTCCTATGTTCTGTGGCTGATCTTGAGTCTTTAACATAAATGCTTCAGATCTGGGGCTCAAACCTTGCGAGTGGTCAGAATTTCTCCTTGAAATTTGCTGCGGGCTTTGGGGGTGACTTGGAGAAAAAAAATGTGCGTAGCAAAATCTGATTTAGATACAGGGGTTGTGAAATATCTGATTGCATTTAGGGCATGGAAAGGGACTGCCATCGTATTCTTCTGAACACAGGGAGCTGCGGCTTTGTGCATTTAAATCCTATTTTGTAGGTGTCCAGCAATGCCCAGACAGGCACTACCAAGATTAAAATAAAGAATTGTAGGGCTGCATATACAACATGCGGCAGCTCCCCAACTTTTGGGCGGGTGGGACTGGGGAAAAAGATCTTTTCCATAAAAAAAGCCTGGGCCGATCCAAGTGGAGTGCAGGTCCCGGTGCGGGAGCAGGCGGCCGCTGGAGGTCAGTGGCTGAGCGCGGAGCCCCGCGGGGCCGGGCGGTGCGGGCAGGAGGCAGCTGGGCTGCTGCCGCCGAGGAGGGCTCTCGGGGGCTGCAGGACACGCAGATGGAAATGGTTCACCTGCTTCATTCACAGGATCTCCCGAAAAACCTATCTCCTGTGGAAGCGGAGCCGTGTCCCAGATCTAAGCTAGGGAGCAATAAAGAGCCTCTGTGGAGATGAATGGTGGGTTTGTGCTGCTGGGAGGTTCACCCGGACGAGCAGACACCGCTGCCTTTCAGCGTGGTTATGCTCTATTTTTGTACATTTTCTGTGTCATTTCATCGCCCCTCAGCTTCATCTTAAATCTGACCTTCCTACCACACGTGGCTGGGGAAAGGTAATCACCTACTTTGTTTTCTTCAGTGCTATACATCACTGCATATGGCAGGCAGAGAAGTGTATCTGGAAAAGATGTTTGCATGTGGGACTAGGCAGGAAAAAATATCTGTGAGTAGGTCAGGATCTACCCGAAGACCTGCCAGACCTGCCTGAGTGCAAATCTATTTTTCAAGCTGGATATTTAACTCCCACTGGCTCCCGTGGAAACTCGGTGATTGCAGAAAATCTTCTTTTGCTGTGAAGAGCGAAGAGAGGCTTCAGTGCCCCTCACATGCTGCTGCAGGAGGGCCCTGAGTGAGCACAGTGAGGCTTCTGTGATTCATGGTGTTACAAAGAGTTGGGAAGAAGAGAAGGAAGAAAAGGAATATTTCAGGTTTCATACAGTGGCTAAAGATGGTTGTGAATACACCATTTTGCAGCCCTTGGACTGGAAATGAGACTGTGTATTGCACTAAATACACGTCAGCCTGAAGGACTTTCATACCTAAGTGCAGCCATAAGCACTGGGCTGTCCCAGGGGATAACGAGGAGCTCACACAAACCACACTGTAGGACCCCTTCTACTTAATGCTACCACCATTTACCCCTATCTAGTGTGGGTTTGATCTGTTGGCTACTGGAGATATTAATTGCTGTAACACAGAGACAATTCTGCAATGATGGCCAAGCCAGTACAGCAGGGAAGGTGTGGGACATGGTGTGGCTGCAGTTTGGGTCAGGCAATAAATAGATTTCTTACAGCTGTGTTTATTTCAGATGTCCAGGAGCTGAGTAAAAGAGCCTGCACTGTGCTCAGTGTTGCTACAACTGTTTATTCTTATTGCTCTTCACATTACCTTGATGTTGTGCCATCCAGAGGTACTGGGATATTCAGGATACAACCTCCAACAAGTGACAGAGGGGACAAGGGTCAGCTGAGCAAATGCAAGAGCAGGGCTGCCACCCACCTGGGCTTCAATACCACTTAATTAAGGTGAAGAAAATGCCTTGGTGTCATAGCTTGTTCTACTCATTTCACTGGTGTAGCAGCTCTGCTTAATGTTGACGTGATTAAAGAATAAGCTACTTGTTACAGAAGCATCATCCAATGGAAACAAAGGCAGTTTAGGTAAAATTGGTGTGGAAATGCTCATTAATTAAGCTAATACAAATTTGCATAGATGTGGGCTTGCTAACACTCTTTTCCCCCTCTTCTTACCTAAATGGGCCTAATTATTTCTCTAATTATGGTGTAACTGTGTGGCCTTGGGATCACTGATTACAGCCGCACTTCCTCATTTCACTGTTTTGCCTGAATCCAAGCAGAAGCCAGGGATGCTCTTCTGGGATGTACTGCTACTCCTTTTGGCTGCAGTCTTGACCTTAAAAAAGAAGAGGAAAGAAAAAAGTGAGTAAGCTGAGCTATTTATAGTTGAGCTAATTATTTTGATGTGATATGACAGCAGTGGAGTCTGTTTTCTCTTCACTCAATTAATGGCAGTGGAAAAAGCATCCAGTACCCTTTTAACAGTATTCACTGGCTGCAATACAAACCTTTGCTGAATGTTTTAAGGCATGGGATTTTACAATACACCAAGGGGGGGGCACAATGCTGCGTTGTGTTTCTGGCTGGTGTAGGAGAAGCTGCAATGTGAGGAGCTGAAAGGGGATTGCTGTTATTAAAGAAAAAAATCCACTGTTTGCTGGGAGGGTAGAATGCAGCAAATCTGTACAAATCACCAGGGAAAATTGTCCAGGCAAAAGCTCAGGCATCTTCTAGGATGGTTGGTGGACATCAAAGAGTTTGAAGTAGCTAAAGCTTTGCTATTCATAAGCAGGGAAACTGAGGCAGAAGCAAACTAACCTGGTTAAGGCTGCAAAGCAAGTGAATGGCCAGAGAGTGACAATCCTGGTCTGTGGTGTATGACCTGTCCGGAGAAGGTGGATTTACACTGTGATTTTCACTGTCTCTTCCCTGCCTTTGTGCTGTTTCTGGGCACAAATTCTGGGAGTGAGACCTGCTGGAGAGCAAATAAACTAGGAAAGGTGGAGGGGAGAGAGGAGGAGTCTCGGCTGAATTTTTTGTTGCCCACTACAAAAGGTTCTGCAACAAAAACCACCCCCTGAGCACCGTGATGTGTTTCCTAGGTCCCTGGGGAAGTTGATAACAGCAGCTATTCCTGGTCTCTATTTTGGTGCTGGATGAGAAGTTAGATTTCTATTTTGTAAAATTTTGGGATTAAAAAAACAGTAATGGAGTGACTCATTATATTTAACCAAGACAAAATCTGAAATCTTAAACTTTTGTGAGCTATTTCTGATGGAAAAACACTTTACTACTGAAGCTCAGGTCTTGTTCCCCCTCCCAGGCTTATAAAATAGTGTTTCCTCCCTGCTCCTCACCACCCTTGGGCTGTTCTGCAGCTTGTCCCTCTCTGTGACCACAAAACCCCTGCCAGAGGGTTTGCTGTGTGTGACAGGGCTTTCTTCACTGTTGCAAGAGAGGAAGGGGAAAATACACTCTCCTCCTTTTAGGGCTTTGATCAGCTCCCTGAAATCTGTGCACTTCTCAGGTTGCTTTTGGTGACCTTTCAGAAAGCAGGTGCTGTCTGTGAAGCCTTTACGTGACTGTCGCTTTGTTTTCCTTTTATTTATATTTTTTAAAACACGTGGGTCAGGCAGCTGCAGGTACAGAGCAATATTCATGAGAGGCTCTGATTTACACTGGCACAGCTCTCTCCTGTTTTGACTTAATTTTGCAATTTGTATGTGACCTGCAAGTCCTTTCTCCCGAAAAGGAACCTCTTTGCTTGTAGGAGAAGCAGGGTTTGTGTGCCTGGTGCCTCACCGGGCACTGCCATCCACCTAGAGTTTGCATTTACTGGCACATGGTTTAAGGTATTAAATGCAATAGTATGGCCCTGCAACATAATGTGTATGTCTGATGTGGTGGATTATCCAGCCCTCTCCTGCTTCAAGTGTTACAAGTTGAATGTACTCGCATCCCACACAGCTATTTTGGGGAGAGAGAGAATTTTTCAGAAAATCACCAAAGTTTTTGTAGTGGAACTGGAACCATTGGTATGTTCAGAAACCTGATAAGGGGTTTCTGGTGGGAGATGCTCCCTAACCATTGGTTTAAAACACTGAGTCTGGCAGTTTGTGACTGTGTCCAGAGTCCCTGGGGGGAGTGAAGGGGACCTACTCCAGTCTCCAGAAGCACAGTGAAAAGTCATTTCCAAGCCTGACATCTCAGAACAACGCTTGTGCTGTGCCTGGTGCTCCAGGATGGTCAATGCACGGTTCTGCCAGCGAGCCCCAAGTCCTCTTCTCATGAACTTTGCTGTTGCCAAAGCCTCCAAATCCAACCTGGACAAACGGAAGAAGTCTTGTCCATCTTCAGCTTCTATTTCTGTGGAAGGGGAGCTTTCCTTTCCGTCTTCCTTCCCTGCCATGCCATCCAGGAAAACAAAAAGGCACTGCTAACATCTGCTCTTTTCTCCTCCTACGTGCAGGCTCTTTCTCGGCTCTCCATTAAACCCCCTCCCACGCAGAGGCGTGGGCAGGTTTATGCACATACGTCTCAGCGTACAATTTTCCCCATCCCTTGGGAGCAACATTTGCAGTGGGGACTGCCGAGGGTTTATTTTTGTTCTTTGCTAAGGCTTTGGTGAACGGGCTTCTCCATCTCCACCTGCAGCGACTCTGCCTGCGATCAGCCAGTGTAGCACGGAGTGGCAGGGCTGACATGGCAGCGTATGGAGACACTGCACGTGGGTGGGAATGGATGCAGCAACGTATGGAGAAATTTCCCATTGCTAAGCTACCATCAGGTGCATTTACTTCCACCGAGAAGGGTTACTAAGGAAACAAGGAGCTGGTTTCTGGATAAAATGCAGACATTTCTAATGAGCACCAAAAGCCACACTTGTCCTTCAACTTTGATGTGATGGGGTCTGTTCTTTGGTCTCCTGTAACTGAGAAGTGTCTGATTTCCAACCCTGCCATTGCTCTCTTGTGCCAGTCCTGTCACAGCTCGCGGCTGTGGCAGGGTGCTGAGCCCTCCCCATAAAATGCACAAGCTCTGAGTCACTCCTCCTTCTGGCAAAGGAAACAGAAGAATCCATCTGGGTTCGTTCCATCCTGAAGAACTTGCCATGTTTTGCAATTTGCACATTTTTTTCCCCTCCGATTGGAACGGGTTGGCTTTTCCCAAAGCTGGCACAGCTTTTTGTAGCAACAAGAAAAATCCCCATCAAAATAAATTTTGCAGGAAAGTTTAATCCAAGAGGTTCAGAGCTAATCAATGCTGGCTGCTGGGCAGTGAGCTCTGCACAAGGATGCTCAGCCTTTTCCCACAGCCCTGCCCAAGCCTGGTTGCCTGTTACCAGGTTGTGTGTGTGTTGTGTCCTTGTTGAGGCTCTTCTGGGGAGAAAGTTGTGCTGTTGACACAGCAAGAGGAGAGGAGGGGATTGCCTGAAGGGCACAAAATAAAGAAGCAGGTTTGAAGGCTCTGGAAGAGGTCGAACTCGCTGCTCTGGTCCCTTCCTGCAGGGCTCAGAGTCAGGTTGTGCAGTGCTGGGGCTCGGATTGTGCAGACAGGAACAGAGCAGCCAACCCCCAGCCCACCCGAGCCTTGCAGATCAATGGAAATGAGTGATTTACCGTATCAGAAATAAATAGCAATTGTCCTCAGAAAAGCAGCAAGATGATTAATCACGCCATGAGGCATTAATGGTTATGTCAGATGTACCTACTCTGTAACACCAAACAGAACTGGGTTTAAGATACAGTGTTACTCTATAAGGGGAAATACACATTTTCCAAGTTAAGAAGACCCAAATACCTAAAACAATTCAGAAAAAGCTGTTGAAGAAACATGAATAGGAGCAGCATCATTAAGAAGGAGCATTTCAAAAGGAATTATAATCCCCAGCTGAAGCTCTCCAGTATAGAGGCATAGAAAAATAACTTTTTGTATTTCCTGACTGGTGTGACATAATTGTGTATTTTTCCACCATTCAGAAAGTATAATTCCCCAAGTTATCATGAGGAACACTTGCTCATTAAAAAAAATAGTTTATAAAATCTAAGCCTGCAAACCTGATGCATTTTGCAGTACGATTAACTTGCTGACTTCCACAGCATTTAATTCAAACAAAGAAAAACTTGAAAGAGAATGGTTCAGTTTATCTTACTATGTAATTTTTTTTCATATGAACACAGAAAAATACAAATAACCATTTATGCTGTGTTTAACAGATCTACAATACTGTTAGATTACACCCAGACCATCCTGAAGACAGTTTTGTGGGTTTTTTTTAGACTTTTCTATCAAGCAATTTTACAACCCAATGCATTGGAAATTAATTCCAGAATAAAGGAAAGGAAAAGATTATTGTTCTTCCACTTTAGCTATTCTTGCTAACGTTTGTGTGCAAATGGCAATGGGGATAGGGGAAAAAAAGAGATGTTTGTAGCAACATACTTATTTTGCAGCAGGAAAGGGCAGTGTCATTGATATTTATTTTTTTAACTGCCTATACATGAGAGTCTGTGTTATAACTGGTGATGGCGAATATTGCGTGTCCAGCTGTGATGGTTTCTAGTGATAGAAAAGGTGTGTCTGAAGCAGATCATGGTCTGCTAGAGTGTTTTTCCTATGGGAAATAACAGATTTTACATGAACATTGAAATGCTGCTCCCACCAGTCTGGGTATGGAGGACTGATCCAGAGCTGAAATCTCTGCAAAGTCCCGGTGGCAGCTGCAACGTCACTTGCTCTTGCAGGAGAATAAACTGTCTTTACACAACTATATTTATCCAAGGGGTTGCACTGCTTCAGGGCTCTGTTTCAACTACAGCATTCCCAAGGCGAGTCCTGGGGGGTGCAATGTGGTCACCCCCCCTGGGACACACAGAGGTGCCTGCACTGCAGCAGCTGCTGGGCTGCTTCTCCTCACTTTGGGAGAGGTTAAAAGTGGGGCTGGGGACAAAAGGAAAAATAAATAAGTTCTTTTGATAGGAAGTTTCATAGCTCGCTTCAGCATCCTATATATTGCTTTTCAGAAGCATTTTAAATTACCTGAATTACAGTAACACGGTATTTCCAGCAGTCACAGTCTGCCCTGGGATATCAATATTTTGCAGATCTTAATAAGAATGAAAAATCCCCAAAATAAGGTTTATACTGAACAGTGTTGTGGGTTTTGTTTTGTGCGGTTTTTTTTTATGTTGCTGTTTTAAAAATGCCACCGCTGAGCCAGCGAGCATAGTCACAGCTTCCAATTTAGTAGATCCTTTATTATTTATCTGGGAGGGGAAAATAAAGTGAGAATATTTTCCTAAATCGCCCTGTCGGACACCCGATCTTGGGGCAGGTATCACTGTGCTGACCTCCACTTTGGCACCGGCACAAAAACCCTGCCAGACCTCCTGGGTTCACAGGGTGGTCAGGACAAGCAAGCGATGGAAATATCTTTGGGATGAGCTGGGATTCCCTCTGAGGTCCCAAGTAGCACGAGCAGTCTCGCTGTTTGAAACGACTCTGAAGTCGCAGGACGCCACGCTGGCCTTCAGCCCCCCATGGCTGTTGATTATCAGCACCACCAAGATTGAAGGTTGTCAGTTATAGAGAAATTCAGACCCTGTGAAGAAGAGCTTTGTGCTTAAAGCACAACCAGAATTTGCCCAGATCCTGGTGATGTTTCTTGCCAGAAGCAGGCACGGCTGAAACACAGCACAGCTTCAGTCTCCAACTGATGGGGACAAAGAGTTGCAAAACACCCGAGTCACTTTGAAACCTACTTGTCCAAATAAATAGTGAGTAACCCAGGCTTCACCTGAACACTCTGGTTTCTTAAATAGGCACAGCCCTAGAGCACTGGCTGTGAAAAAGCATCAGCTGAAATGTATGATGTGCTCGGGGCGTTCAATTAAAAATAACCCCAAAAAATGTATATATTATTCCTTCAATGGGGAATTATTGCTTGAATGAGGAATTCAAATGAGGGAAGAGAATTTCTGCCCTCTCAACATTCAGAAGTTTTATACCTATATAGAAAAATACTAAAAAATAATGAAATAACCCTGAGCATTGAGAGTGCTGAAAGAAACATTCTAAAACCAAAGCAAAGCTTTTAAGCCTTCAAGAACTGCTAACAGGGAGAAAATGCTGCCATTTGCTCCTGACCCTGGCTTCACGGTGAGGGTTTTAACTTTAGCCTGACTGGGTGGCACAAGGTGCCCACCTGGAGCCATTCCCCACTCCTGGGTCAGCTCTGCGTAACACGAGTTACACATTAGCCTGGGGCTGAAGGAACAAACCCATGAACTTCTCAAGGCCAGTTTTTTGATATTTCACTTTTCCATATACTCAGAAGTTTATACCAAGCACTTTTTGGTGGGTGCAAAAGGGCTGATGGTCAGTGGGTTTGCCAGAGCCTTGGTGTCCTGCAGCCCATATCCTGCATGGAAAGGGTCACTGAAGCATGGGGCTTGTATCCGAAAGCTTTTTCTCAAAAGCTTTTCCATGAGACAACAGTGAGACTTAAAAACAGGATTCTCTTGCAGTGGAGAGTGTGGAAGTGCAGTCGAGTGTTCAGCTCTGCTACTGGTAGGACTGACTGGTGCTGCTAGTGAGTAGTAACTATGAATCCTGTGAGTATTTAAGTGGCGGCACAGGGCTCCTTTTCACTCGCCTTCTGCAAAAGCTTGTTCTGCCAGGAGTTTTAAAGCCAACCCTGGGAAATGCTGGCATCGAGCAAATCTTGAAGTTTGCGTTTCCTCCAGCATTTAAGGAAAAAAAAAGAATTAAAAAATTGATTTATGCCACTTCGGTGGTGGGACAGTGCCATGAGGTTCAGCAATACCAATTGTAACACACATTTATTGGTTTATTTAAAGCCTTTAAATATTTACAACAATTTTTTCAGGAAGGAATCGCACATTATTCGTTTTCATTGTTGTTCTGATAAAATTTCAAAATCAAATTTTGAGGAAAACGCCTGATGCTAGACACCTTCTGGTGAGGGAAAATCCCACAGCCCATCAGCTGTGCTAGAAGTTGAGATTTATTTGGGCAATTAGAGCTAATAGGAAATACAAGTGTCCTAAAGAAATAACATTGCCGCCTTGAGCTGTTGAGGAATGCTGCATGGATCATAACTGATAACAAGGCCATGTGTGTGCTTGGGAGGGTATTTGTCCCGGGGTTTGTTTTTCAGGATGCCTTTTTCCCCGGGTGCTTTGGGCAAGCAAGCTCTGAAGCTCAGCAGCTGGGTCAGCAGCGCCTTCCAGGTTCAGAGCAATGCAGGAACAGCCACGTTTCCTTCTGTTTCGGGTCACTGAGTTTTTGCATCCAGGCTCCAAATCAGCCCAAGCTGACTTGAAACACGGCCAGCCTGGCCTGAGATTTGAAGGTCTAAGTCTAACCAGGAAATCTCCTCTTGATGAAAGTCTGGGGGGGGGAGAGGGTGCAGTCTGTGCATTGTGTGCACTTCAATAATTTTATCCGAGTGCGAGTTTAGCATTCAGAAGACCTCTAAAGAAACAAAAAGTTTGCAAAGTTCCATTTCTAAGCTTTACTAGTTTGTATTAAGACATTTGAGAACACGTGAGCTGTGTCTATCAAAACTTTTCCACCCTGGTTAAAACCACCCTGTATGTCCCATCTCCTGGCAAACCACCCCAATGGCGTTGAAGCTGAATCTGACTGAGCCATGCTCATCAGGAGACGATTCCCCTTGCTGCCCCGTGGCTGTTTTGGGGGGGCTGGCCCCTATGGGGGGGCATCACGGTCACCCTGTGCTGGGACGGGAGCCCAGAACCCACAGGGATGCTTGTCTGGGGTGGAGGTGTGAATACGATAAGTTTTGATTTGCACGGAGCTGGTTTGGCAGGGCTGAGAAATGAAGGTCACAGTGTAAAGGGATCTGGGGTTATTTATACACGGGGCGTTCGCCGCTGAGAGCAGCAACATTTGATCAGGGAGCTCTTCTGGACCGAGCCCCTGTGCACCCGGGGGGCACACACAGCCTGCCCAGGGCACATCAGATCTCCACAGGTCTGCAAAATGACCTTGGGGTGGTCTGAAGGGAACACGTGTGAGGCTGAACCTGCCCGACATGCTTACAGCATCTGTGGCATGAGCTGGGGGGAAAATCCCTTGCAGATCAGGTCCCTGGAGCTGAAGCATCTTTCATCTACATGCAAATGCTGAACTAGCACAAGTCAAAGTTTCTTTTCAGACCCCACTGCTGGTTTGTGCTGCTTAATGATTTCCTCAGATTAAGTTTTTTTTTTAGTTATTTATTTCCATTCTCCAAAGGCTCCTGACTCTTCAACTTTTTTTTTTTTTAATGGTATTTTCTAATTGGTTTTCAAATGAAATGTTGATGGAAGGCGCCTTGCTTAAGAGGATGGGGACTTAAGGGGTAAGTGGGCCTGATTCAGCAAAAACACATGATTAACTTCAGTTTAATTTTACAAAGGAGTTGACCACATGCCCAAAGTGAGGTATGTCCTGAAGTCCACCTGTGCTCAGCAAAGCATTTAAACATGTGCTGTGTTTTAACCAGAGACAAGGGAGTTTTAGCATGTACTTCAGTACTCCCCAAACCTGGAACCTGAGCAGCTCTGGTGGGTGATTACCCTCCTGCTTTTCTAGTGCTGGTGGATCTGTCACACTGCTAAAAACATGAGAAAAACACCTTAAAATATCCTTTTGCTGGGAAAAGCAAGGGAGCAGCTCATCCCCAGTGACACAGGCTGTCCCACACCATCCTCCCCAGTTTGGGGCTGGGGGCACCATTGCCAGGGCAGAGCAGGTTGCTTTTCAAGTGGGTGAAGGTTTGTGGTTGCACTGACCATCGTCTTGCTTTATATTTGGGTGGTGTTGTACATGAGGAGTGCAGGTCCCTGCCTGAAGCCTGTGGGTGTTGCTGAAATACAGATAATAAATGACTCGTGTGATTTGAGTGGAGCTGCTTTGCTGAGTACCCCTGAGCTCTTCTCCCTTTGCTGGATGTGTCTGTTGGGGTGGTAATTTCTACAGCCCCCGTTCTGTTTTAAGGCTTCATGCATGTCAGTGTATTTAAGATTAGATCTCACTGGAGGGAAAGCTCAGACTGGGTATGTTCTGGGTAGAGTTTGGTGGTTTGTCAAAGTATTCAGCAGAGATGGGCTGAGGCTGAGTGAAGCAAACCCAGGCAGGTAGGGATCAGCAGGGCTTCCCCTGAGAACACCTATTCTGTTCCTGGGCATCTCCCATGCTGAGTTTCTCTGAAACCTGCATGATTGGCAGCGCTTGGACTCTCAAATCATATTATCCTGGAAAGCAGAAAAGCTCAAAGCCCTGGCTGAGCCAAAAATCGGAATTTTCTGCGATTCAGCAACAGCCTGAAATCACAGCTTCTGCAATCCAAATTTGGAAAAAGTGCTATTCACATCTTTGATCCAGAGTTGCACCATGATGCAGTCATTCAACAGCTGCCATAACACAGTACCAGTGGCCAGAAGGAGTGGCATTGTCCCGTGAGATGTCTGGTACATCAGGCACTGCCACCTGTGTGAGCAGGCACTCATCAGTCAGGGGTAAATAAAGACTTTCCTTCTGTATTTAAAATAAAAAATATCTTTAATAAGAGTGAAACCAACACAGACAGCACCAAGCATCTTCCCTGCCATCCGCTCCCATGCTGCAGCATCGAGGCTGCACAGGGCATGGATCAGTATCGTGGGTGCCGGCTCCCATCCTGCACTTGGAAACTGAAGGGCTGATGAAACACAACTGTTCCAGTGGTGCTTTGGGTAAAAAGATTCATTTTCCAGTGTAAGGAGTCTCCTCGCTCCCTCAAATAAAACCAGCTGCTGATCACATAGTCCTAGTGCCAGGCAAAGGGCTGGGGACTGCAAGAGAAGAGTAAATAGATAAAAAAAAATCAGTGCCAATTTTCAGATGGGGATGATCCAAGTACCACAAGAAAGATCAGATCTATTCCCAGCTGTCCAGTCAGAGCTCATCCTTATGATGGAACAAAGCAAAAGTCGAGATCCAAAGAGCTCTTTAGTGCTTTGGATTCAGGAATCCACCCTGGTAGAAGGCGTAGCTCCCTTCTCACCTTTCTCATGCCCCGTTGTCTGCCTTGGCTGTGCAGCTGTAGCAGTGTAGACACCCTGCTTTTTTTTGGCAAGACATGGGGGACTTTTAACAAATAATTTTTTTTTCCCAGGATATATGCCTTCTCTGCAAAGCTCTTGGCTATTCCTATCTTTTTAAAAAGTCTTTGAAAAAAAAAAAAAAAGAAAGTTGTTTGTGGTGCTAAGGGTATAGAATGAGCTAAAGCTTTATGCCATTTTTAGCACTCTTGGAACAGAGAGAATTGAAGGAACTGAAAATATATGCTTAATCGCCCCCAGGAAAGACTGCCATAATATTTTGGGTTGCATAAGCAAACTAAATTGGAAATCTGGAATCTATTCAAGACCTTTTGATCAGGGAGCTTTGCAAGTGCAGAAAAGTAAAAACACAGACAGATGGGGATTAGAGTTGAGCATCAGGAGAATAATTTCCTCTTTTAATTTCAGTTCCGCCAACATATAAAAAGCATTAACAATCCAGTTACGTAACGTGCGTCAGAGCCCGGCTACACGGAGCAGCAATGCTGGGTGTAATTAAGCCATTACACAGCCTGTGTTTGCTGCACGGGGGTAGGAGTCACTTTGCACAAGCAAACGAACCCCCTCCCCCTTCAAAAATCTGGACAAATGTCCTGGCCAAAATGAGAAGCCGCTATCGAGGCTGATAGGAGCTGCAGGGGGTCAGGGGAGATGGAAGCCTGCTCCAAGGTACCGCTGGGGTTACAACATCCAATTGAAACCTTGCACATGCCAATCCACCCTATTTTCTCTATCTTTGTAACTAAATCAGCTTCAGTGGGAGAAGGGAGATTGGGCTGAGGAGCAAGAGGAGATATTTTTGCCATTGTTTGACACTGGGAACAATGGTCCATAATCCACTCTGTGTTATAGCAGCATCTCCGAGAGAAGGCACTGCAGCACTTTGAGGCCAGCAAGAACCCTACAGATTTGAGGCTGCAAAGGCTGGCAGGATGGATTAGGTTTCTGTTCTTGCCTGTTTTCCTCTTCTCAGGGGATATTTTTGCATACAGTGGCTGATGCAGCGTGATGGGAAAAAAGTACTAAGAGGATTGTCTAAGTAGGACCACTTACATTTCTGCATCAACTAACCAGACACAGCTTCTGAACAGGTTTTGAAGAGTCTCTGATACCCCACAATATTCATATTAAGAACTATTTGCCTACTGGGATCAACTCCCTAGACTGCTGATGTCTATAGTCTTTAGATAAAAGCCACTTCTTCCAGGTAGCTGCTTGGGTTTTTTTTTTTTACAATGTTTGGTTTTTTTCAAGCAGATTTATCTGCAGCTACTTGTGCTCGCATTTTACTCTTACTACATGAACTGAGGTGGGAGTTGGACTGACATTTCACAGACCCGTTCTGCTTTTCTTCATTTCAATTAATATCACATATGGGAAGACATCTGTATTTTTGGCATTGCTCTGTGATGCTCTGCATAGACACGAGCTCAGAAGAGCCTGGAGAAAGTCTCTGCAGAGGGAGCAGAGCTGTCCTGGGTATTTTCCTTCCACCCTGAGAAATCCCAAATTGGCCAAGGTAAACCCTCGGACCTCCCCCACCACAGTCCTTGCTCTGGCCCCTTGCAAGAGGGACATGGTGAAGAAATCCCATCCTCCTGGCAAACCTGAAGAAGTGACAGAGGGCACCCAGTAACCTTTGCAGGCTAGAGCTGCTTGAAGGCTGCTGGTTTAGGTGCTGTACTGGGCTCAGGATTTGGGAATACACAGTGATTTTCCATACCAAACCATTGAGCAAACACAGAGCCTGGCCGCTCACTGGACCTGGGTACCGTGGTTATTTTTGGACCAGAAGAAGACCACAACAAGAAGTGTCAGTCATGTGTGAGTGGTACCCTCCACACCGACTTGCCATGATAAATCAGTAAAATTAATACAGAAGCATTAAAAAATCAGTTTTACACGGGATTGGCATGTCATTTCCATTCAAATGGGTTATACTGTAGGTGCACATGAGATCATAGGCTGCTATTTAAGGAGGAAACCTCGACTTACATAAATGTCTGATTATGCAACTGTCATGGAAACCAGAGATGACAAAGATGTATTAGATTAGCTTGTCCATTCCCTCAGAGTGCAGGATCGTTCCTTGTGGTTTATTTTTTGCTCAAGATTGTAAGAACTGATCGGTGGCTGCTGGGTTGCCTAGCTTGGGAAGAAATGATTTATAGTACAAGCTGAGCTGTCACTTTTCTAAAGGTGATTTGCTTTGGAAACTCCAGAATAGAAGCACTTAAAGTCACTGGTCGCATCCGACGATCCTTGCACTGGTGTTTAGTTCAGCCCTGTGCTTATATGCTCGGGGTACCATAGCTTTCATTACTTCAAGTACGTGCCAGAGTCTTGAAGGACGTGTTTCTAGCATTCTGCCTGACCTTTCTTTAATTTTCATCCCCTAACTCTGTTGCCTTTCCAAATAGTACTCCATTTTCTCTGTTTTTGCACCCTGCCAGCATCCCTCATTTGCTGCTGTTGCTTAGCCAAGCCATACAAATTTAGCTCTTCCTAATCTTTTCTCATAGGTCAGTCTTGCTAGACACACTTATTTTTGCTGCTACACAGGGAAATTGGTGGAGATTAGTATTTTAATCTTCTTTCCCTTTTTAAAGAAACCCCAGGAGCTGTATGGAGTGAATAGTTTTCCTGTGACTTTAAATTAAAACATTTAAAAACATTTTTTATATATATATATGTTTCTCTGCTTTCAACTCTAGTTTTCTCTCTGTCATTGATTTATCTGCTCTTCTGCCTTACTAGAAAATGTTTTGTGGTTAGCTTTGGGTTTTTTTAAAAAAAACAACCCAGATTTAATTTCAGGTTGGTTTCTTATCGTGAACAGGGTAAAACTGTTCTGTCATCAACTATAAGGTTTAGTCTCACCCGTGCTAATCAGCTTGGCTAATTCTGCAGAATTAACCTGACCTGGTTACAAATCAAACCCTTTGGGTTGTCCAGTCCCACCAGATGTGGGATTTGGGAGGATGTGTGAGTTGTATGAAAACAGAAGGATTAATGCTGCCAGTGATATTTACCCTCATTTGTGTAAACTGGTTCCTCTTTTATTGCTCTCTGATGGCTCACAAGTTATTTGGATGCTTTTTTTCTTTCTTGAAGTTGGTCCTCTTGCTCTCTCTTAATCCCACTGGTCACTAAACTCAGATCCTTTGCTCCCTCCCATGCCCAATCGAGACACTGATATATAATTGCAATATGCACCTTTGGTTCCTAAGACCTGTTTAGGATCATGTTTAGAGTTTTAAACAGTAAATGCTTTTTGTCTGTAGCTGAGCTTTACCCAGGGTCATAGAGCAAATTAAATTTAGGCTCCATCAGATCCCAGCAAGGAAACAGGTTGCAGGGTTGGGGCTTCTCCTCTGACAGGAGGTCCCAGACCCATTTGATAACCATTGGTGCCAACGAGAAAGCTGCCACTGCTGCTGCAGAATATGGGGAGAAGCCGATACCTGACGAGCAGGAACTCAAAATACAAAAGGGCTTCACACTGAATCGTTGCATCAAGCTTGCAAGCTAATTCTGGTCTTGCTGAAGTCACTTGAAAAACTCTTAGTGTGGGCATGGTTCCCACTGACAGCCCTGCCAAGCACCTCAGCACTAACCTACAACACCTCTCCTATCTCCCTGTGCAGCTCCGGGGCTATTTTAGCCGAGGCTGTCAGTTGAGCTGAATTGTTCCATTATGTGGTGGCTTTGCAATGTGGCGAAGTGTTCAGGAGGGACCACTCTCTAAACGAGAGGAGAGTTACTGAGTCTCCAGGGCCAATTCAGTCATTGATTTTTTTTTTAATTTATTTTTTTTATTTTTCCCTGAGGCAGCTGATACCAGGAGCAATTACAGTGGTGATTTTTCTGTGATATGGATCTCAGCTGACCATGCAGCCAAGGAACACGTGCTTATTTCACGTAAAACTCCGCTATGGGCGATGCTTTCCAGCCACTTCTGAACTGAGACAGATTTGACCCTAGAGATAAAAGTTCAGATTGCAATGTCTCATCCTGTATATCCTCCCATCAGCGAGAAGGCAATGAAACCTGGTGCTTATGGGATGATTTATAAGACAAAAGCGCTCCAGCTACTCATCTTAAATCACAGCTATCAGACTATATGTAGGCAAGGACACTTCTTTTTGGAGCAAGTCAGATGAGTTCCAACCTCCTCTTCCAGTATTTGAGAGAAGTCCTTAAAAGCAAGAACCCGCTTTATTGCACTTCTTCAATAGGAAGCTACAGCAGGGAGAACTTGCCTGGTCCCCTCCCCATTCCTCCTCAGCAGATGCCCACATTGCAGAGGTCCCCTCTTCCACAAACAGACACATTTCCGCAGGAATGATTCCTGAATTTCATCTGTAAGAACCTTTGAGATCCTTCTAAATAATTCAAGCATGAGCTATCATTAGGAAGCTAAAAATCAAAGGCACGAGGACCAGCATATTTAATAAGATGGAAAAGGTTTTCAGCAAAATGAGAACCACATTGGAGGATTTGGGAGTTTCTCCCTGTGTGGATTCCAAAAGGGGTCACGGGTTTGCGGCGCGCTGGCAAGCACCGAGATGCTGTGTATTCAGCATAGGCAGTAATTACATCTCCTCTTTCTAAATTATGTTATCAGGAAACATCTATATTGTTTGCATGGGTCTAGATTACGCTCTGAGAATAGAATGTTCTCTGCATAAAGAGCCCGGCTGGAGCAAATCAATGAGGATGCACTCAGAAACATCAATTAAAGGTAATACAAGTCTTCAGCACTGTATCAGGGAGCTAGCAGAGTTTGAAATTCCTATTTTCCTAACCTGCCTTCCTCCCTAGCCAAGTGACAGAGCAGAACTACTCAGAAATTCATAAGGTTTAAAAATAAAATACTTGTCTCCTCTCATCCTCTTCTTTACCCAGGTTCTCACTCGGTGCTGTTTCCCAGCATAGTGGATGAGTGTAATATTTTTCTTCAAGAGATCTCAAACTTCTGCTGGGTTAAGGGGTTGCCCTTTGGTAAGTGGCACTGTTGGGGTACCTTCTCTGGGACACTGCAGTCTGATTTCCTGAGATGCTGAGAGCCCGAGCTAAGGTTTCCTAACCCTGTTGCAAATCAGGCCCCAGGCTCCTCCAGACCAGCACCCAGGCATTTCATATTTTCAAAGTCAACAGTTACATCTGAATATAAAATAACAGGAAATCTATGATAGAATTGGGAACAAACTCCAGACCTTTTGCCTTCCTAGTGTGTAATGCCTGGTGCTCGTTTGCAGAAGGCTTAGCAATCTGGCCACCTTTGGACATAATTAGCAAGGGGCATGTACGTAAACGCCATCAACACGTTCTCTGCTGGACCCAGCAATTTCCTGTTATTGAGGAAAATGGGAAATTAATGTGAATCTTCCTTCAGCCTATTAATTCTGCACCCTCTCACAGACATTAATTCAAACACGAAATCTGAGCCTGGATTTGAGCCTCCCCTGTGCTCAAAGCAGTTCATGCACAGGGTTCCTGTTCAGGCCCATTTGTTACCTACGTGACACTCATCCATCATCATGATTGTAATCATGAGAGGTGGAAAATTTTCCTCTAGCTACTCAGAAGAAAAAGGACCTTACATAGAATGTATAAGCTTCTTCAGCTGAGCTAATTATTCAGGAAAGGGTATTTTTCACTGCAAGAAGCACAGGCGAGCAGATTCCATTCATAACTCAAATACCAGGTTTAGCACCTTTGGGTTTTAGTGGTTTATTTTATTAATATTAAAGTGGGGTTTTTTTAGGGTTTTGTGTTGGGGTTTGGTTTTTTTTTGGGGTGGTTTTTTGGGGTGTTGGGGTTTTTTTTGAATGCTTTTTCCCTTCAGGCAGAAAGCTGCTCCCTTTTCGTCACAGCCTCGATAATGAATTGCAGTGTACAAAGCCGGTCATACAATACGCAGCGGCGGCAGCGCAGAGCGAGAATCTTTGGGAAGAGTTTCCATAGAAACACTGACGTCCTCCTGGCGAACAGGACACCGAGTTCCTTCAATGGGAGGTATGGGGTTTTAAAGGAGCAGCGAGGTGGCGGGAAGCCAATCCAGCAGAGCTATGACTCTGCATCTCCCAGCAGAACAGGGGGGTTGAGCTGGTGGGGGAAAAGAAAACCTAACCCAATTACCCTCGCATTATCAAAATGTCAGATTTGATGGTTGCTGCTTGAACGGTGCTGTATATAGCCTGGTAAATAATTAAACTGCTGACCATGGAGTGCGTGAGAGCCGGCAGCCAAAAATCATAAACACTCGAGCTTGTGAACGAGCAGCTTCTAAAAAATCTTGTCAGATTTTGTCCCAGACTCCATCCCCAGAAGCCTTCAATTCAGCACAAATGGGCATGACGCAGGCACGAACCTCCCGGGATGAGCCAGGTTGCACCCCGCGATGCGCACCCTCCCCTCCCCTGCTTGTCTTGGAATGAGACAAGTGTTTTGCTAATGTTCCAGCTCTGTGTTTTAAATAGCCTTGTGTCTACCCAGCTAAATAGTGGCAGAGCAGCCCTGTCTGGAAGAGGCTGTTTCTAGAAGGAAAACAGTCAGAGGAAATGTTTTTGCCAGAAATGTTGGAAATCATACAAAACAAAAAGGGAGCGTGCGAAAGAATTCGCCGCCGAGCGCTCCCCGGTGTTTTTGTTCAGGCTCATGAAATGCTTTGTTTTGGAGCAATCCCGAGATAAGATTAATGAAGGTGACAGACGTCCCTTCTCAGAAAGCCTGGGACCCACCCCAGAGCCTTTCCACTGGCTGCAGGGTTTTGGCCCCAGCCTTCAGCCCTCAGCCTGAAAAAGCGAGCAGCCCTCTGACCCAACCTGGTTGCGCTCAGCCTTCGAGGCTTCCTCCAGCTCTTCGGCTCTAAGCTGGATACCCCTATTGCAATTCAGACAACTCTCTGGTGCACTCTAATACTTCTCAGTTAGGGTCTCACGTGTGTCACCCTTCCGAATACCCGAGCACCTTCCCATGGTGAGTTACATGAGGTGAGGAGACTTACTGCAGCTCTTCCATTGCTCTCCAGCACTGATATTGCAGGGGTGACTCGTTTACCCAGCAGATCCCTGTGGTATGTGGTTTTCTTTGCAAAGGCGAGCTGGCAGGAGGGCGTGCAGGACACTGCGGAGCTCAGAAGGAGCTTTGCCACCTGCAGGAGTGAGCACCGTGGTCTTGAATCAGCCCTATGCCCTCTGCAAGCAAGGTTCTGGTGTTCAAAAGCAACTCGCAGCTTTGATTACTTCTGGTTTTGTGTGTGCAGCTCACAGATCAGGTAATCCAGACTGATTACCTGAAAATACAGAGCATCCCCAGCTCCATCGCAATTTAATGGGAGCCTCAAGTACTTGACACCTTTCATAGTCTGCTCCAGAGAGTCTTCTATTAGTCACCAAAGGCAAACTGCTTTGTGTGGCTGCTGGCCTCAGTCACTTGTCCTCTGCAACACTCAGAAAATGGGGCTACTTATCCTGATGTCATTAAGATACTGAAAAGTGTAAGCTGAAGGTTAAGTTATTTCAAATCCATATGGCTATGATGCTACGTGAAGTTCTGGTTTATAATTTTATAGCAAAGACATCCATTTATTCTGTGGGCTCTGGATAGGGCATCTGATACAGGACTTGGAATGGATCTATTTGCAGAATGTTTGCATGGAGATTATTTTGGTTAAACCTGTTCAGCAAGATTTGCTGTGGACATAGAAAGATGGAAAAGTCAGCAAGTTAGAGGATCTCATAGTGTCTTGAGTTTTAGGGAATTATTCAGTTTGTTTCAAAGGGTGATGACAGGAATTACTTTCAAGAGAACAAGAAGAGAAGGTAAAAAAGATCTCCATCTTCCTGAGCAGTACCTAGGGCTTTTCATCCATTAGTCTCAAACTGTTTTGCTGCAGAATAGAAAATATTTTATTCGGTTTTGTGGATGCATAAGTCCTTAGAAATAAGGACTGGTTTAGAATGAGAGCCATTTTAGTTGAGCACTCCATATTTACAGCTTAGGTGACTTTGAAGGTTCATTATTTCTTGATTAACAGCACTTCATGAGGTGTTCAGCTAGCACGACAATGAACTTGGTTTAAATACTCAGGTGGGCTGGATTTGCAGGCACCAGGAGGGGCAAAACACAAACCTGCCCCGCACACCCACCATGATGAGGCAGCTGGGTCAGAGGGGGCTGAGAAACAGGACCCAGGGTGCCCAGTGTCTGGCTGACTGGCCCACAGTGCACGAGACTCTCGTTCTGGCACGGACCTATTTGTACACACACCAAAAGAGGCTGCTTAATTATACTGATGGAGGAAGAAATCCAGTTAAAAGAAGGGATGCTCTGGTTTGATTGCAAATGTACCCACCAAGCACTTTGACGTGGTATTCCTGCAAGAGCGAGCCATAAGTGAAATTATCTACTTGAACAATATTAAACTGGCGCACTACAGCGGACCTTAATTTCTTATGAACATCTTATTACAGCACCTCCCATGCCAGAGCTGCTTTCTCTGCCAGACTATCTGCAGAGCTGCAGTGCTGGGCGTGCACTCTTGGTGTGGTGCTTTGAACCCAGACAAAGGCACTGCTCTGTTCAAGCTGCTTACGAGGTCCTGGTCTAGCAAACCCTCTGCAGACGCTGAATTTAAAAGTTGCACTTCAATCTTACGAGACCTGACGGACCCTGATCACCCCCTTTGGTGCAGTAGAGAACCGGGAGGCAAACTCATCATCAAATTAAAAATAATTCCCATTAAAGGCAGATTTATCTGCTGCAAAGCCACTAGCAGCACCCTGCACCGTGCTGAGGGGATACGGCGATGCCTCAGTGAATCCATACAGGTTCATGCATAGCGAAAAGATGCTACAGATGTTTCTGCATGCTGCTTAAAAACTCGTGTTTGACTTCAGAACTGAGAGGAGAGCCAGTTCCCTCTCCATGTATCCTTGGTAGTCAAGAGCTGTCAAGCACAGTAGAGATGTTTCTATTCAGGCGGCTCTGTTTGGATGAAGCATTAGTATCCTGCTTCATTGCTGAATCAGGAAAGTCTTTCTCAGCACCTGAGCCTACGTGGTTGTTCCCTTTAGGTGGAGCTTCTGGAAAACTGCAGCCATGGGTAACTGCAGCAGCAAACACTGCAAATCCACTGCACAGCCCCACTTCTCCTGGACCAGAGCCTATACAAACAGCAGGGAAATTGTATTTGAGCTTTCCTTCCAGCAGATCCTGCTTCTTTCTCACATCAGCTCCTCTGCTAAATCTGGGATGCAGGAGATGCTCAATCCTGCCTTCTGGGCTCTAGTCCACCAGATTTGCAAGGTTTTTGTGATACGACAGTAATTGCAGGCTGCTTGCACGGGATGGCATGGATCGGAAGAGCCGTTCCCAAGGGCTCTCGGGCTTCCACCACTCTTTGTATTAGCAGAAGACAAAGTATTTCTTTCAATAAAGAAGAAATAATTCCCACTTTATCCTTCAAAATGGTGGCGGGTTTCTGTTCCTCAGCTGTGACACAGACCCACTGCAGCAGCCATTTTGAGCACCTAAATTTTCTATAAAGAGCTGAAATTTGCAAAGCGAGGAGCCCATCGCTTCTGACACGGCGCTGGAGAGCCAGAGCCTGTCATACAGGACAACAAAAAAGCAGAGTATACTTTGTTAAAGAAGGGAATTTGATACCAAAAATTAAGCATGGCCATAACAATTACAGCCATCTAGTGGGCAATTTTTTTTTTTTATAAAAATAGTATTGAAATTCAATTTCAACAGTAAAATACCCATAAATGAAAGAGGTCTGGCAAATAACCTAGGGGGGAAGAATCTTGCACCCTTTTTGTTACTGTTTGTCAGGAATACATAAAAGCTTAAATATTTTCCTTCCTGCATTGTACTCTGGAAATACTAGGAAAATTAGGAAAATTATGTCTCATCTGGTGTAGCTGTTTTAATGAGGGACTTGCTGAGAGTATCCAACAAAGTGCTTTATTGCTCACACTTCAGCTGAAGGGCTGATTCCTTTCTCCAAATGGTTTGTTAAATTTTAAAGTTAGATATATGACAACGTAAGCTTTAAGTTAAGTAGATGGCAACAAATCAACGGGCTTTGCAAAGTGATTAAGGAGCTCTTTCTTCAGATGCTTTGTAAATATTCTTCTGGCTTTTGATGCCATCCATCACTTCAGGAGCTCCTCAGGCTTCACAGGGCATTTCATGTTCGATAGGATCTCTGGTGAATTTCTACTGAAAAAGCAAATTGGAAAGTAAGTATTTCATCTAAATCTTTGCATATCAAAAGGAAGAAAAAGTACATCCTCTTCTTTATCTTACTTTTATAGGGAGCATATGGGCTGAAACGATGAACTTCAGATCTGAATTCCAAAAACTCCAAAGCATTTTGATTCAGCCCATAATAAAATCTGTGCTGGGATTTCAACAACAATGCTTTTTAATCCACCTCAGAGAAGGGAGAAGATTCTCAGTGAGAGGGTTTGCTCTGTTAGAAGTTTTTGGGTTGGTTTTTTTTTTTAAAAAAGAGAAACTTAGTCATCTGTATTCAAGGTTTTAAAAACATATTTACAGAACAAACAAACCCTCTCAGCATAATCTCCCCAGGCTTTTGATTGCATGCCTCGGAGTGGAAGAACAGGCTATAGGATTTTTTAACCCTATGACAAGAAATAACTGGCTGTGAATTTTGGAAATCCTCTCTGGCATGTGTTCAAGCCGGTATTAATGCAAACCGCCCCATGCCAATCTCCTGACTCATCCCAAACAGCCGTTTCTGACACTCATCCCATCCGCCGCCGACCTTCCCTAGGAAGAAAACAAAGCAGCTCCTCCCTTCCTTCCTGAGAGCTCAAGTGCTCGAGCTGCTGCTGAATGGGAGCATCTTCTGTATTTCCAAGTATTTAATTTGGAGTCTGATCTTGTGCCTGCAGATCTCGAAGGGGAGTTTGTCACTGTATAATTCGCCTCCATTCCCGAGTCCTAAGGCGCAGAGCAGCTCACCATGTGCCCTTCTGCCAGCCCTGGTTTCACGTTCAGGGCATGAGAAACTCTGTGCAGCAAGTATGTAAAATTCTCTCGAACCTCTGGTGCAAATCTCTTTGAAGACAGCTATATGTCAAATACAGCATTATGCTTCTAAATCCTATATATATTTATTGGACTCAATGATCCTTATGGGTCCCTTCCAACTCAAGATATTCTATGATATATGTCATTTATATATTATTTACATAGTGCATAAATATCTAAGTAACCAGTATCCAGAGGCAGACAATGTTTGCTAAGGAAAATGTTGTTTAAATACTGCAGTCCTGCAGAATCTTGTGTGTTGGATTAAATCTCGACCCACACTCGTTGGTGCTGATTGCGGGATTTTTCCAGCTGATTGCTGGTGCTTTTTCCTCGTCCTACAAGCGAGAGGTGAGGAGTGAAGGGCAGAAGCTCAGCTGCTCTAACTGTGAATTTCTTGACCTCTGACAGTTTTGGGTATTTTTAATCACAGCTTTTTCTAGGCATAGGCTGTGCCGTATAACGTGCCATATAAAAGCTCTGATAGATACAGAGCTGGATTTGTGATGCAGTTACTGGTATTTCATTAACCTTTATCTTGACAAGAGGAAATAACACGCTGTGATTCAGGGTAAATTTTTCACTTGCAGAGAAAAATGGTGCCAAAAGAAAGCGAATGGACTGGAAATTCATAAATACAAATCTCAATAGCAAAAATCAGCTTCCAGCTGGAGTTGGCCCCTTGTGCATATTTAGGACATGTTGGGCTGTTGTGATGATGCTCTGTGGGCCATGACAGAGCTGCGGCGAGTGCATTGCCCATGGGTGACCACAGCCAGAGTTCAGGGATGGGGATGGTCGTCCTCCAGACTCCTTCCCCTGCTTTTTCCACCTAGATGAAGACACAGGCCTCAGGGCGGTGGCCCCTCCATGCCACCTCAGGTCTGCAGCCCCGTGGTCCCACTGGGCTCAGCTGCAAAATGCTTCTTGCTCTGCTGAAATGCTGCTCACACGCACAGTTCTGACGATGTGGGTGTGCAACCACTGATACACGAAACCCCAGGGAAAACCACTTCTAGGGGGACCTGAGCTAAACACAGCCTCTCTTAGACTGCAGACTTGGCGGTGGCCGGCAGAGTCCCCCAGAGGAGACGACAGAGCTGGTGAGTAATAAGGATAACTGATGTTTTTCCAAGTTGAAACCAGCCTGACTCACCACTATTTTGTTTCTTTTATTGTTATTTGTGTTGCTCTGATGCCAGACAACAGATCTCAGTTATTGAGCTCGGAGTTTTATCACCATGTAACAGGAGAAAGTGCTCTCTGAAATGCTTCCAAACCAAATCAGTAGGAGGGGAAAAAGCAAAAGCAAAGCCACTTGCTCATTGCTGCCCTGTAATTCGGGGCTGAAAACCTCCAATGCCCTGCTCCGAACTAGGCACCTTCACCCACCCACAGTGGTGTATTTTCCAGCTGGCCTTGCCTTGCTCTGAGCTGAGGTCTATAAATAGTCAATAGCATCTAGTTTTCCAGATAAGAGATCTGCTTAGAGCACATGTTCCTGGACCCCCCGTGCTCTGGGCAGCATTCACTGCCACAGCAGGGGCTGCTCAGATCTGCAGCTTTCTGTTGAGATGCTGAGGCCACAGGAGAGCAAAACGTGCCATCAGAAAATGCTCAGGAGAAGGTAGATACACCATGGGTATAGCAGAGGGCTCCCCTGCCCCATTTGCTTTGGCCGTGCTGTCCTCCAGCGAGTGGCACAACCCTGTACAACCAGCCCCTGCTCCTCTTTTAGATGAAGTCAGGATCTATTCCTGGGCAAGGCTGCCATGGAATATGTCTCTCTGGAGCTGGTATCTGCCAGGGCTAACATCTCTTTTGGGCCAGTACCTAGCACGGGATAGGATTCCCACTGTTCCTGATACACATCAGCTTCCCGAGGCTTTCGCGACACCCTGGGTGTTGCTGGTGCAGGGAGCAGCCACACCCTTCATCCTATCTGCAAAGCAGAAAATGTGCATCCACCCCTTGAAAGCCATGTTCCTTACCCCAAGGAGTTTAATAAAATATAAGGGCCTGGATCTGGCAACATCAATAGAAGCAGAATTATTCCCAGATCCAGAAAGAAAAGCACAAGGAAGAGAACCTAGATGTGAAAGAGACAAAAGCTGCCTGGGAGATCAACGCAGAAGAGCTCTGCGAAAGGTCTGGGGCTTAATGAAAGAAGAGTAGGATGGGACTTGGCATAGATAAAAGCTATTAGGAACAGTGGAGAAGAACATGAGATGCAGTTAGTGAGAGGAGACGGAGAACAGCTGGAAGAGGAGGCTGGGAGGAAAGCAGGTAAAGGTGGGTAAATTTTGGCTCGTGTGCACCAGTGAAACAGCTACAGCTGCCACAGGCCCGGCCAAGCACTGGGAAAAGCTGAAGGTTACAGAGGAGCCAGGCAGAAAGCAAAGCAGCTTGGCCACTGTAGGGCCACAGAAGTGGTGGTGACCACGAGGACAGGCATCCCCACACAGGGCTGCTCCCAGGCTCTGCGCTGGCCCAAGCGCTGCAGGCAGCTTCTCCATTTTTTTGGGCTTGTTTGGGTTTTTTTCTAAAGCAGAGCCCAGAGGGGTTCAGCAGCAGCTCTAATTTCTGCCCAAAGCTCCCTGGGGCCTCTGACTGCCCCAGCATCAGCTGAGAATGACCCTAACACTGACCTAAATGTGTGCCAGGTGCCACCTCTGTGACAGTGGGTCAGACTTGCTGTGGCAGAGGTGCTGGTGAAGCTCTGCTGATCCACATCCATCAGGGATGGGGTCTCCCAGGCAGGGAGAGGGGTGAGGGTTTGTTCAAACCCATCTTGGCTTAGGAAGAATGCCTGGCATTTTTGTCAGCAGTGTCTCTTGAAATAAATCATCAGCCATTCTGGAGAACATATTAGGACAATTATTGCTTTCTTCCAGCTTCGGCTGTGTAAAAATGTATTGCTTCTCTTTATGAGAAATTCTCATCTCCTTCTGTCAGTCATCTTGTCTCAGCAGGGAAAAGAATCCCCAAGCCCTGTCATATCAGAAAATGAGAAAATTATCAATATCTAAAGTGTATGTGAAAAATACGAGCTCTTTCTCCATTTGGGAGAATGGATCTTGGTTGTAAAGTCTTATAAATGTTAGCAGCTTCTCAGACATTCAAAAATGTTAATGATCCCAAGGTTGTAAAATAGCTTGCTATAGAGTTCTCCATATTAAAAATACTGTCTTGCCCTCTGCAGCCATCTAGAAGACTCTATCATGGATTAATGGTCTATACATCGCTTTATGTATTCAGAAAGCAGAGTCAGGATTAGTACATTCATGCAGACACAACAGGCTCTGATGATTGCCTGCGTATCTGGAGTCAGGATCGAGCTTCAGTGCCTGAGATCAGCTTAATAAATACTATCAACTTCCTCCCTCCGAGCGCAGGGATAGAAAAAAATCTGTCAATAGCTGTGGCTTTGAATAGGAATCCTTGAGTAAAGTAAATCTCTGCACTTCAGAGCTATCCTGGCCTCGCTACGCTGCCTTGGGGCCAGAGGGGGGACTTGGAGGTGACAGCCCCAAGCCCCACAGCTGAGCCGGCTGGGACGAGGAGGGGGCCCCTGCCAGCCCCAGGAATGACACCACCCACCACAGGGGTGTCTGAGGCTGAAAAGTGGAGGCTGGAGGGAAAGTGGAGGCTGGAAAGGGGAGGCGGGAAAGAGGAGGCTGGAAGGAAGGTGGAGGTCGGAAAGGGAAGGCTGGAGGGAAAGTGGAGGCCAGACGGGGGAGGCTGGAGGGAAAGTCGATTTTGGAGTCGGCTCCCCACGGAAAACCTGGGAGCAGCTCCTGCCCTCCCTCAGGCTGTCTGCAGGCTCCAGCAGACCTCATCTCCTTCGGTTGCAAGCAGCTCCTGTCCCAGTGCTTTGGGGCACCTTCAGATGCTTCAGCACAGCCTGAAGCAGCCAAGTCTGCCACACACCACAAGACCAGAGGTCTGAATTGCATCCCCAGGCATGTAGAAGAGTGTTTTAATTCAGATCTAAACCTTTTTCATGCTACCTGGAATCACAGGTTTGAGTCTTGGCACCTGTGAAGCTGGTGGCTTGGGGCACGAGCGGAGGAACATGGAGGAACCTGCTGCTTCTACAGCACTCCTGTGGTAGGACTCACAATTAGATTTTAATCTGTTCTGCTTTTTTCCTTTTCAAATATCTGTCCCTTTTGCTTTTATGAGCCATCAATTGTTTTATTTCCCTATCAGATTAGTTTGTTCCTCTCACTGTAGCTTTGGGCTTTTGCAGCTGAATGGGACCCAGGAGACCTGAGCATCAGGACTGAAGACACAGTACAATGCAAAAAGGGCAGCTGATGCTCAGCAGGCACCACAAACCACTTAAAATGTCTTTTGTTTATTAGCTATTGTTCAGTTAAATATAGTACCTGTAGCTTGAACAACAGGCAGTGCAGAGTGCACGCTCCGTGTGCTCACGGGCTATTACCGAGCTCGGAGGTGAGGCTTTAACACAGGAGGCCAGAGGCAGAGTACAGCAAATTTGCCTAGAAAGCCCTCGTAATGCCATTACAACTGGGCCATTAGCAGAGCTACCAAGGAGACAACATAAACGATGCCTCTTGCATTTCTGTGAGCCCACAGCGGGGAAGTTTATTCAAATAATTTCATGCAGGGAAAGGTGGATGTCGGCAGGGCTTTGGGCTCCAGGCTGCTGGATGGTGGATGAAGCTGCAGGAGTGTTGCTCCAGGAGAGAGGTACAGGGCACCCCAGGTGGGCTGCCCACATTGGGTTTCTCTTCCTCCCACCCCAAGATGCACTGGGCCTCAAGGAGAGACCTCTGAACCTTCTTTGAGTTGGGTAGGTTATCTCTGGGATGCTTGAGCTGGAAGTAAGGGTCCTGCTGCTCTGCTCACAGATAGATCCCCCCCAACCTGCTGGGACCCCCATCCCATCCTGGAGCTGCATTGTACCCTCTCTGCTCTTCCTTCAACTGCCAATAGACAAGGAACATGGTGTTTTCAGACACTTCAGCAAGTGCTTCCTCAAAGCTTGTGGTGGGACTCCAAAGGGAGTTACTGTTTGCATGAATCAGTCCAGAGCTTTTTGGATGCACCAAGTGAATGAAATGTGAATTATTAGTTTTTTCATTAATTCCCTCAGTTCTGAAGCTGAATTGAGTTTTCTGATCTAATTAGCCCTGCTTTCCCAAACAAATATAATGGCTTTGAAAAATTGCCCATGCTTTTATACACCCGACATCTGGTTTTGGTAAAAACTCTGAAACTTTTTAAAGGCTACTTGCAGTCTGAAGGGAGGGAGGGTGATATTTAGTAGATGATCTTTGCCCACGTTTTTAAGAAAAAAAACAAACCATCAATTCTGCTGCTGGCAATTGAAAAAGCAGTTAGGCTGAACTCTCTTTTAAGAGAACAATCACTTATGGATCTATTTATACCTGCCCTGAAGCAGACCAGCGTAGGTGGAAATGCTGTAATTATTTTCTTTCCCTGCTTTCCACTGTCCTGTGCAGATCTCCTGGAGCAGTTGTTAACAGGTTACTGCTGCACACGGCGAAATTAAAATCAAGCTCATATTAACAACCAAACCAATTTGACTAAAAATTACTAAAACTAGCTTGTAACAGAGGTGAGACAAGCTTGAGGGCTGCTAAGAGACAGCTTTTGATGCTTAGCCCCATCTATCTAAGAAGGCTGAGAATTACAAATGATGAGCATGGCTGGCAGTTGGGTGGGGACAGGGACCTGATCAGTAGGGATGGGGAGATGCAACCACATGTTGTTTCCTGTGTTCCTTTTTCCATCACTGCATGTTTTCAATTTAATTTCCCTCCCTAAGGAGTCTCTCTCCTTTGTTATCCTCCTACTTTTCTCCCTCCCCCTTCTCCCTTGGTTTATTTCTCAGAGCAGATGATCTCCTCCACTTACCACCCAGGTTAACTCTAGTTTCAGTATCAAAGATCATTTAAGCTGAAAATAGCTTTTACTGAGTCCATGTTACAACCCAGGAGTGTCTGGACACCAGATAGGATCTCCAGCTGCCTCTCAGACAGCGTGCCAGGGGGTTACCTGCGTTCCGGTACTCTCAGTACTATGACCACAAGCCATTGGGCTTCATCGAAGCTCGGGAGCATCGTGGACTCAGTTACAGCTGATTATGGACCAGGTGGGTGGAGCTGATGAAACAGGGGAAAAAAAATAATTAACATTCAGTGGGGCAGCCTGTTTTGTAAAGAGATTTTTAATTTTCATGAAATGGAATTTTTTTTTTAAGTGACCATAAATTTTTATTGGTCTACGATCATTAGGAGATGGCTAGTGTTAATCTTTACTGTAACCTTCTGGGGTACAGAGTCCAAATTACTCAGTTATGAAAATAAGCCCTGAAAATATAAAAATGATGATGGATGTGTTATAAATCCTGCTGCTGTGAACTCCTGCTTCCCTTGCAGGATGAGGGAATGGCACCTGTGAACTGGGAACAGACGGTGTCTGCAGCAGCCTGAGCAGAGCGAGATGTACTCTGTATTTTAGTGACCCCCTAAATGTATAAGAGCATCTTTACTTTGGGAAGATCATGCATATATGGCAGGCTGGTGGAGGGAAGGAACAATGAATTGGCAATGAGGAGGGCTGCAACGAGTCCCTAAAGAGAGAGTCTTAGTAGAGGTTTCAAAATCCTCACTACACTTAAAAAGTAAATAGACTGTCTTGATAGCAGGAGATGCAAAAAAAGGAGCAATTCAGTGAAGTTTTACTGCAATATATTTTGGAAGGTTTGCCAGATGGCTGGCAGCAAGACTTTTAAACTCTGATGTTTTTTCCGAGCCAGGCATATTATCATCCATCAGACAGTCACTTTGGACTGACATTGCAGAGCGTGGCTGTCTCCTTTACATTTGCCTTGCTCCTGTTTATTTCTAGCTGATTTATTTATATCTGGAACTGATACAAGTGGCACGATTTCTTTGTTTCATTAAAAGATTCCTTGATCTAAACATTAAAAGATTTGTCTTCAGAGAGATCAAAGTCAACCAAGTGTATGTCTGGCACCCCTGGGTTTTTCTGATATCCCAGTCTTCAGGTGAATCTGGGAAAGACAGCTTGTTGCAGCGTAGTAGAACTGTGGTGACTAGGTTAGAGCTGGTCATTGAATTCCTGGGTACTATTATCCAGCCTTCTTAATTATTATTTTCTAAGAGGTGAAACAACGTTGACAGAGCTTGCACTGTCAAATGGAAGTCAAGGTAAAACCCAGCGCCAACTGCAAGCATGGAAAATTACATCCCACTGCCCAGCAACTCACAGTCAAGCAAGTAAAATACGATTTGCACAGCTGAGTGGAGGCATTGTCAGGGTGCTAACCTAGGAGCCAAGCACTCCTAAACCCCATCTGTCACGACCTGTTGCTTAGTCCTGGGAAAACTACATACAGCCAGTTCTCTAAAAGAGGCTATTAATTCTAGGTACCTTATTTATTAATTTTGGGGTGTGAATCTCCATGTCCCGTGATTTCTAGACCAACGGTGGCATGCTGTGATCAGGAGAGAGCTGTCTCATTCCTTCCTATTGCTGGAGGGACAGTGGAAACAGTTTCTTCCCAGCTTAGCAAAATTGCTCCAAGAATTACCATGTCCTGCGTGCACATTCCAAGCCTTGCTGCCTGTTACCTGCCAGTGCCATTGAAAGGACAGGGTGTTTGCAGGCACTTTGAAGACGTAAAGCCCTACAGGATTGCTGAGTGTTATTGTGGATGGTTGGCGTATGTCCTGGATATGAATCATCTTGCTCTTTCTGACCTACTGTCCTAATTGAGAGTCATTTATTCGTTAGATGCTCGTCACTGCCTGGGCCATGCCTTTTCGCAATGAAGCAGCAGCCTGGAGCTGCAGGTGCTTGCCCCGCTCCCTCATTACGTGACAAATTAGAGGAGATTTAGTAAACTGACATGCTGAATCATGGATCCTCCCCAAACGTGACCCCAAATCCCTGCCCCTTTGTTTTGCTGTTTTCTGTGGCAGGGTCAGGCTAGGACGTGGCTTTCCCGTTGGCTATGTGAATTTTACTGCTGTGCATGTTCCAGTAAAATCAAAGGCCTTAGAAAAGGGATTCTGTGGAAGCTTTTTTTGTCAGTGCCTTTACACTCATTAGTTATAGTTTAGAGCGCAAGCCTCGGGGCAGGACCAGCACAGTTGCTCCCGTTTGATTACGTGGGCACTACTGCTTCTTCAAAACCCTCCATCGCCTCACGGATCAGCACTGGGAGATGTCTCTGCCGTGTTTCTCCAGCCCATTTAGGAAGCGTACTCTTCCATGACTGTCTCGTATCTTCTTCTGTTTATTAAAGAGAGGACTGATTGCCTGCTCCAGACCCTCGTGGTGACAGTCCGCCCAGTCACATCCCTTTGAAGAATTTCTATCCAAGGGCTTATCTTCACTGCAGAACTAGCTCAGGCTTTCAGCCCAGGGTCCCCTGCCTCCCTTCTCTGCCCACCCTCCTCCCAGCAGCCTAATGGGGAATTGCAGCTGAGCAACCCAGCGTTTGCTGTAGATGGAAAGTTTCAATGCTGTAGTCACGAGCACGAGTGCTGCGATGCAGACGTCGGCACACACCGCTCCGTGCTGCAAATCCCCTGGTGCTCCCTCGAGCCTTCCCCGTGGTGTTCTTCCTTGTTATCCAGGCGCTCCCCTGATTCAGCTGAACTGGGGACATCAATACTTCCACTGTCCCCATGTGGCTGTCACTTGGACAGGCTGGTGTCAAACATTTAGCAAGAGTGTTCTGGATAAGAATATTGAGCTTGAGCATCTGTTTTTTTGCCTTTTGAAAACACTCCTCTTGTAATGGGAGTGAGGGAGGGCTGTCAAATGCAGCCTGGGCTGGGAGTAACATGGGAGTAACAACCAACCCAAACCCCTCCGGGGAAGCCAGGGGAATTTTTATTTATTTCACTGCTACCTTTGAAGGGTTCAGACAATCTTTTTTCTCTCAGAATGTGTTTTCTTCACCCTTGGGGATTCCTGGTTTTTTTTTTATTATGTCTTTTTTTTCCCATTATGCTTCTTTTTTTTTTCATTATGACTTTTAAATGTGCCTGCATTTTGCAAAGGTACAGCGCTGGTACAGATCAACCAGAAGACATCAGATCCTTAATTCTAGCCAGATTCTGATCCAGCTCTGAATTTCACATTTACCCCTCCGTACCTCTCTTATTCTTTTATCTTAGGGATTCCTTTGTCTCTGGAAATACATTCCAACCGAGTTTTTCTTTACTTGGTGGATGGAAGTACTTGGAAAAAGTTGATCCAACTTGGAAGATAATTTCTAGACACCCAGTCTCATGGTGTGAAGGAACAACTGCATTATTATCTTTCCGTAGTTGAAGATACATGGGATTTATCCTCTCTGGGGCAAGGCAGGTATGATTTCTTACCAGACAACAGAAGTTTAAAGTTCCTGGTAAGAAACAAGGTTGGACTGTGCAGTGACAAGTGCTTCTGGAGAACCTAAGCCTGGCTGAAGTTACTCTGAGTTATTACCTGGTACGAAACCACTCCCACATATAAAGGAAACAAATGCTTTAGTCAGCAAGAAAGGAAATATTCATAGCTAGCTGGAAAATAAACCACATCTTGGCATTTCATGACTGGTTCCATCCCAGATCCTCCAGCTCAGGGCTGGCGTCTTCTGCAGCTCCTTGTGGGTGGGGATTGCTGGTTAATAATTGCTGTTATCTCAATTATTTAGGTAGTGGCCCTTCTTCTCCTCCTTCTCTTCACTACCTGAGTGACAGAGTGGGAACAGATTACCCAAAGGCACAAGTGTTGGTTTGCCTTAGCACCACAGTCAGCTAAATTTGAGCTCTCTGCTCAGTACCCATGGCTCAGTTCACCTCGGGTCTCTGGCATTGCTTCTTAAAAATGTCCTCCTTCCACTTCATTTCCAAAACTGAAAATTGTTCTGTTTTTAAGGATAGTTACACAGTTACATCTCCAAATGGAGTTTTGTGATATGAGGCCATTTTCAAGAAAAAAAAGGTTTCCATTTTAAATACTTGGGGCTGCGTTTGCCTGTTTGCAGGTGCTTCTATTAAAGGAGTCTGCTATGAGCAGTCTCACGTATGTAATGAAGCCTCAAATTTGACTGAAATGGAATTGTGAAAATTTATGGAAAAAGTGCTTTGTGAGAAAACACAGCTATGTAGCCTTAGAAACTAGAGAGTTAGAGCTGGAGCTCAGAGAGTGACTATGAATATGGAGAGTTGGGAGTTGGAATAATCACAAGGGAGGCAACTGCACCAGCCAGGATGAAAGATGAGAGTTTCAGCAGAAAATTGATCAAGATAACGAAGCAAAGGGAAGATGTCTTGTGACAGCAGCTTGATTTGTAGCATCTAGCCTCAAATAGGAGCGTGAAACATAAGTCTGCTTGGAGGGGAGAAAAATCAATCAGAAGACTTCACGTAGGTTTGTGAGACTATAGAAAGCTCCAAGACACCCGGGAACGCTGCACCATTTACCCTAATCAGAGGGTGAGTCAGCACTCAATTATGTTCAGGCAATTTCATATTCAGTTTTCTCTGCGTTGGCGACAAAGCAATTTAGATAATATGGCCATATAGCAGAATCACCTTCTTTACAAATCTGAGTTACATTAGCAACAATAAAAAGTATGTCACTGAGTGCTCATTTTCCAGTGTAGAAGATAATCATGTGGGATCAAAAAGAAATCTCTTCTTCCCATTGCCGAACCCAATGTAATTGTGCAACGTGGCTGTTTTATCCCTTCTTCTGAAGTCATTAGTTATGGCTACTCTTGAGACCAGACAGACCCACTGCTCTGTGCAGATACTGTCTGAAGTCTTGTGCATTAATAATAGCGTGAGATGATTGCTCCTACTGGTTTGTGTACTCAAGAGAAAACATTCTGTTATCATGAAGTGGATTATATATATGTAGGTACGTGAGGATTGCTCAATCTGTCCGTTGCATGGTAAAGACCTGTGACCTGTGAGACAGAAGGATCTGTGCTCTCTCCCTGAAGCTGCTTCATTGTCAAGTCCCAGGAGTACCAACCTGGGAGTCTGCAAGGTGTGGCTCCAGGTTTACACAGTGCTTTGTCATCAGTTCAGGGAAGATGTGTTAATCTGACCTTTTGCTTAGTCTTTTAAGGCTCATATTACATTAGTTTGGAGCAATTGTACCTTTAGGAATCAGATGTTGGAGAGAAAATGAGTGATTTACTATGCTTTGAATCAAAAATTTAAACTGAGTGATCATTTCAATGCCAGTGACAGATTCAGCCTTCTATGAACCGCTCCTTACACGAACAGGATACATGGACTGTGTTAAGAACAGGATGCACAAACTGTGTTAAAATCCACTTTGTACATCTCAGGAGCAAAGACACAGCTTGAATCTTCATTTCCCTCCATTATTCCTGTTGCCATGACTTGATGGACTCTAATAAGAGTTGAATAAGGGCCAGATCTGGAGCACAGCAAACTCGAAACTTTCATTGGCTTTTTTTTCCATGGATAATACCCTTAAAGACTCAGGGTCAAACCTTCAGCTGTCATAAGCTGGCATCTGTCCACTCAACTAGCTCATCGTGTCTGCACACAGAGTCACTAGGTTTCTGTTCATCTGAAATGAAGCACCCTTATTTTTTATATTAATATGAAGATAGTTTTCAATGATCTTCCTCTCCAGAGAATGATTTTCAAACTGTATTCATCAAGACACCGACATATGAACTCATTTTACTTTGAAGTCGCCATCATTCAAATTGTCACAGCTTGACAGCACAGCAGGTTAACTCAGCATTTCTCAAATTAATGCTCTCCAACACAGTATCAATACCTGTAACCTTTGGCTTTCCTTAATGTGATATTCTGTGTGTCATCTGGTAGTTGCTAACTAAACTCTCAAAGTCCTGAGCAAGTACTGAGCACTGTTACTGATAGGAATTTTATTGCAGAAAGACATAAGCAACCCAGTCAGTGGCCACACACCCCAGAAAAAACAGGTTGCTTATCATCTGAAAGCTTAAAATATGGATGGGTTTTTATTGAGGTGTATTGCCCTTGGTTGCTTTAAATTATTAGTTAAGAAGAAGGTGAGATCTTCTAGGGATGTTAAAATTATATTTTGTTCTGGATTTTATTACAAAAATTGAAGAATCTTCCAATTGCTTCCTTGTGATAAATTGACAATGTGGGAAACATCCTTTCTTCCCTCCTCATTCAAAATGTGTTTACCTTGTTTGTTTGAAAGCCTAGAGAACAGTAAGGGGTTCATCAGGTTCTTATTAAGTTAAAAAAACATGCTGGGAGAGTCAAAGGGTGCAAATTCAGAGCAGTGGTTTAGAAGACATGGCTAGCAAGAAAAAGTAGTATTGGCTGGATCTTTGCACAAAGTTGAGTTCCCATTTATTTCAAAGGGAGCCCCCTGGTAATTTTCAGATCATCTTTTTTTACCCTAACTGAAAATCATCAGAATGTCAAAAAAACAGCAGAACTTCCATGTTCATCAGGCATTTTTGGTAAACAGATGCCACTCCATTGCTCCTTCTTTCAGCTGAAGCAGACTGAATGAACATTATTTCCCCATACTCATTTTTTTCCTGTTTAGGATCTCTTCTTTCACATTCAGCATCTCTCAGGAAAAAGATTCTACAGTTTTCCTGGATTTCCCCTCTCAGGAAAAAGATGTACTCATCTTCCTGGAAAATGTTAAGTACATGAAATTAAGTAAGTTCTTAAGTAAGTTCTTAATTAAACTTCTCAAGCTACCATCATCTATCCTAAGTTGAAAGGGCAAAAAGATCAGACTTTCATCTCAGTATTTATTTTTAATCCCCATAAAATAATTAAGGTGAGCAGTCCTTACAGTTTATAAGGCAGCTTTCTTTAACACTATCAATCATTGTTTGGAATGAGCGCAGTAAAACGTTTGAAGCTGATTAACTAAGAAGTTACATGGCTATCAGCTAGGACAGTCCTATCCTCATAATTTTATCTATTAGCAGATACTGCAGAACTAACTGACATTAAACTGGCAGAATCCCAGCACAAAGGTGAACTCGAGGAAAAAATTATATTGGATTTTAATAAAACTTTCCTCAAAGGTCAACCTCTCTAAGGTATAAAATCAATCTTTTTTCCTTCCTTCTTCTCAGCCCATTTATTCATAGCTATAGAGAGTTCTGATACTCATGAAATATTTCCCATTTTTCTTTCCCTCCTTCACTCTTATTATAGTATCTATCTACCTGTCACCATTATTTTTCTCAGCATTTTTATTTAGATTCCTCACTCCTCATTTCTCTCGTTTTACCTGTCCTGCTTGAGAGTTGTACCCCATTCTCAAAATGCCATTTATCAGGCTCCCCTTCAAGAACAGATCCATCCTCTTATCAGCTTCAGGACAAAAAAACCTTTTTTACTTCATCCTTGAAGGTGGCTGAAACTTTGGGAATAGCAAAGCTTTGGTACAAAGTCTTTAATAAAGTGTGTCAGGTTTCTCCTGCTTTTATTTTTCCTTCTGACCCAGCAGCTGTCTTCTCTGCCTTGCTCAGGACTCCAGTAACTTTTGCCAAGTAGGCTATAGTATTAGTAGCGTGTCACTTAGAATGATGTCCTTGTAAGCTCCAAGCTCCTGCAGATCAGTCCCCTTTACTGATACTGGCCCAGCAAAATATTTTTTTTGTTAATTTCTTTTTTATTTATTTTTTAAAGAAGAGTCACTAATATCTAAGAAAGTACCAGCTTAGAAGGTTTTTTTTCAGAGCATACTGACTGTACAAAGCTGTAGACACCCAGATCTGGAAACTGCTTCCCAGTCCTTGGCATACAAACTCCAGCTCTTGATAGCCAAGTTTCTAAAATCTTGGCATGACTGGAGGAATGGAGGACTTGGCATGACTGGAGCCACTAACATCACACCCTATAATAGGCAGAGGAACTTCTGTTGCTTTGCCCACCTGGCTGGTCTGTGTGGGGCAGGCCAGACCCAGAGCATCTCATGAGAATCTGTACCCAGGCACTCTGGTCTTCCAGGATGGGATGCACAATGCTGAGCTGTTCTCACCATCACAGCCCCGCACTGCCATACCCTCTGTCCTCCAGTATCCCCCTTTTACCACAGTGTTTCCTTCCACTTCAAAGACTGTTTCTCCTCCTTTGTGGCAGGATTAACTGTCCTCCTGTCGAGACTGGTAGATAGACATTGATCTAACTGCCAGGTCTTCCTCCCCCAGCCCCTTTCTGCATGCTCCCACATCCCCAGGACACTAATCCCATTCTTCTGAATTCCTCAGCCCCCTGTGCTGCAGAGGAACAAGCCCAGGCACAGCCTGGGTTGCTGTGGAGCCACATAGCAGTTTGCAGCAAGTCGCTGGCCGTGGCTGTTTGCCCTGGGTTAAGAGTCTGCAAACAAGAGTTATGGCACACACATCCTGCCATATGGCAGAGAAAGCTGCACGCAGCAGCCCCTGGTCAGAGGTAACCCTTTGCTCCCTTCATGCAATGACAGATGAGCTTGGGGCTCTCCTAGAAGATGACCTGAGTGGGACAGTGCCCCATGAAATTCTGTTTTGGCCAAATTCTGTTCTTGGTTATCCCTTACTCCATCAAAACAACATTACATACAAGCAAATTTTGTGGTACCCACCTAAAAAACTCTTAGTGGTCAGAGAGCTCCTGAAGCCGGGCATCATCTGATAGGTACAGACACCCTCTATATTCTGTATTTATAGAAAATTCACTGCTTAAGCTGGTGAAGTGAAATGTAAGAGAATCTACACTACATTTCCAAATCATTGGTAAGATATATGCTGGAGAGCAGCCAGGCTTGGTTGCTCACACTGATAGGTGATGGGGAAAAGGAACACACATTAAAATCAGCAAATGGATAAAATTGCGCTAGAGGGGGATGAACACAATGGGGAAAGATTTCTGCTTTTTTCAAAATCAAAGCTCAGGCTCCCAGGATAAAAGGAGAATTGTGTTCCTAAGTAGGAAAATTGTAAAAGAGAGACTGTGCTATATTCAGGAATGTACGTTACAAAGCTTTATGTCCACTGTCAGGATAAACTTACATGTTCTGTAAGGAACAGCAGAGAAGATGAAAAGGACAAAGAGATGGGTGGTGGAAATTCTGAGCTTTGCTTTCCACTGCTCTTAAATTCTTGTCCATGTTGACATAGTAAAAAATTTTCTTATATATTTTTAATTCTTTTTAACAACTTTTAAGATTAACAAACTGTATTTTAGTTTTGGGTATTTTACTGATCAATACTGATTTAGATTACAAAAAAGTGCTATCAGTTATTTTACAAACCAAATTTAGACTGCTTTAGTAGAAAAAAGAATGTCCCTTTATAGAGAATGTCCCTTTATGTGTTGCCTATAGAGACCATATAGGGTCTACAAGGTCTTGTAGAGATGCAGGTCTTTGACCACGCAAAGATCTTGGCTCTAGAGATCAGACTGCAGAGAAACCAGATCGTAGAAACTGTAGTTTGGTTTCTGGTGATGGCTGGCTTGCTGGCCAGCATGGCAGGGTATGGCTATGACCACAGAATAAGATCAAAGTCCTTCTCATTTAATACAGATTATGAAACCTTATTGTTTCTAACCTCACTCCTGCCTCCCTGCCATTCTCTGAAATACTCCTGTTGATTTGCTCTGCTGGGGAGAAAAGATTACCAAGGTTTGTCAGGAAAGATGAGAATATATATTTTTTTTCTTTTAAGATTAATCTTTCGGTTGAATAGAAATGGCAACAGGAGTAAAAATTTGCTGTTATTTTGTATCGATTGCATTTTTAAAGATTTCTCTAGCAGGGAGAGGCAGACGTTTTATTACTGTTGTGTCTTAATCAAAAGGACTGAGAAATCCTGCAGGCCCTATCCTGACCTCTTTGTAGATCAAAAGGCCAGTCAAGTTTTTACGACTACAAGTGAATCCTGGGTTAGACTCTGGTTTTAGGTGCTAATAATTTAACACTACCAGTTTGGCCACCTACTTCTGATGTGTTATGTGCAGGCAACGTAGATATCACTGCAGTTTCAAAGTCAGAATTTCCAGACAAATGAGGATACGTTGAAATGTTCCCAGGACCCTGAGAAGCAGCAATGATTCTTGTGACCTGAAGAGGTTATTCCTAGGGCAATCACCTGTCTTTAACGTTTAACAATGGATTTGTTCAATAGCATGCAATTTTAGCATTTACTGCATTAGAAGTTTTCTTTACATAAGCCACAGAAAAGCACTTCATTTTTACAGCTTTAAAGGCTCCCACAGCTGCCTTGATTATAAATGTATTAGATCTGTGTATTTAATTCAGCTCCTAATGCTCCTCATGTAGCGTTGAAGCCATTTGAAAGAAAGCCTCTGCTTTTACAACGTATTTTTTTTAGCAACTCAGCAGCACGGTTATTTCGTTTGTAAAGCTCCTTATGAAATCTCACCTGAAAACATTGATCTGTGGAATTGTGCAGTTTATTCCCCACCTCAAAGGGAAATCTGCTGCTACCCCAGCCAGCACAGAACGGAACACAGCAATGTGTTGAACTCTCCACTGACACAGCTGATGTTCAGCTGTCAACTTTGTCAGTGTTCGTTGTACCAGGGAGATTTCCAAGAGATTTACCAAGTTCTAATTTTTAAAAAAACCCAAACCCATGTCTGTCTTCTCACCTTACCACATTGTCTCTTAATTTTCGTGGTGAAAGCAATGACAACTTGTTCAAACAAAAAAATCCAAGACTCCCATTTGGATTTCTGGCTGCGCTACAGCAATTCCCGATTGCAGAGCAGTCTCCCAGTTGCCAGTGCTTGTAGTTTTATGATTTTCATACTTTATTTGCCATTTGGGGTGCACAGTGATGACATGACCCAATTTTCATTGAAGGCCCACGCAACTCTTTATGGTTAAAAACAGATGAAAAAGGGGGGGNNNNGGGGGGGGGGAATCATAACTAATTTGAGCCTGAATTAAGATTTTTGTGTTGGTTTTTATTTTCATATTGCAATCCTAGGAGCATTGAGATTAATCCATCTGAATAAAGCCCATGTGTTTTACACTGAATTAGGCCTCATAGCAGAAATTCAGCGATGGAAAATCCCAGCTGCTCCCCTCACTCTGTTCCTTCCCTTAACATTTCGGTTTTCAGGCTCCCGCCTCCCACTCAGTCTCCTCTATATCCCAAGCTCAAAAAGAGTTAAAGTCCTGGCATTTCTTCTGACTGGCATTTCCAAATCGCTCCTGGGCCCCATGCAGCGTTTATGCCAAAACGCTTTATTATTATTATACAAACACAGCGCAAAGGAGGGGGAAGAAAATCCCTGCGCGGTTTGTCCTCCCAGAGCCGGTGCTGCTCGCCGGTTTGGAGCAACCCCGAGCGCAGTGATCCCCGCCGGGGGTGTTTAAAGAGCAGAACCGGGGGTGCTGTGAGGAGCGTTGGGCCTGGTTCTCGTCCCA
>VZRW01000462.1:169643-213086 GCA_013398125.1 Aegotheles bennettii
GAGGGGCCTTGCCCCCACCCCCCCCCAGTCACCTCCCTTCCTCTTCTTCATTTCATTCTCTTACGGGCTCGGCGAGCGCTGTTCCTGCTCGGGGGCCGGCGGGGCTGTGAGCAGCACCCTAATGAGGGGCGGCGGGCGGTTATGTAACGCGGCGCCGGGCGGGGACCGGGCCCGGCCGGGCAGCGCTGCCCTCCCCGGGAAAAAACAACAATTATTACAAAAAAAACAAACCCTGGGAATGATCAATCTGAGCTGCTTGATCAGCTACCTGGCACCATGGATGCGTTCTGGGGCTTAGAGAAGCCGTAGCGCTTCCCCCCCCTCCCTGCGTGCCCCGAAAGGACCAATTTCTCCCCTAAAGGACACGGGGGGAGGGGAACAAAGCACGAATTAATAAATCATTTTTAAATGTCCCTTCTAACCACCCAATCAGCTTTTCCGTACTGACCGTGTCCCTTTTGTAAATATCTTGTGTTTGCCCTTGATCTTTTCCTTATCCCCACCCAGTGCTGATCCAGCAGACGTGTAAAGGTCGCCTTATCGTGCAGGCGATGCCCAGGCCATGTTGGGGAGAGCAGGGGCGGCTCGGAAACGGGGCTGCAGCCTTTAAAAGGCCATTATCTGGAGCAAGAAATAAACAAGCATTGTATTCGCATTGTTAAAGGGTTTTGATATTGGCTTTGATTTCTCTAATCTTCAGTGACAGCTACGCTGAATTTTGCTCCCGGTGATGCAGTGCAGAAAAGCACCCTGTTCATTGAAATTCTTGCTGGGTGTTTGACTTGAGCCAAGAAGCACACATTGTTTTGTGGGCACTTTTTGAACAAAGGTGTCTCCTGTGGATGAGCACCTTTATGCTGAGGTACTGCAGGATTTTCATGAGCAGTGTATGTGCTAATACTCAATTCTTGTCCCTTTAACTCTAGATCAGAGCTAATTTCTCTTTTGTCCTTTGTGAAGGAGTGGCAACCATATTTTATATTAAATATAAAATGGAGTCGTGGTGGAGGAGAAAAACAATTGCTTTTGAGGCTATCAAAAGCCCTGTTGGCTCCAGTAACTTTTTGAAATCTGGACTGCAGACAATGCTATATATTAATTCAGTATATACCAATATATTATATCTGATAGTGCAGAATAATTTGTAGAAAGGGGGAAATTTGTGAATTAATTTATTGCGATAATTCCTCAGTCATTGTCCCCCTTGTGACAGGAGATACATGCATCTATTTTGTATGCATTGGCTGCATTTTAGCCATTCTGAGGAAGAATTGTTGCATCTGTACAGCGGACATTTTCTCTCCATTTAGCATAATTTTGCCAGCACACAGTTTATGCAGATGATTTGCTTGGACTTAAATGTTGCATAATTTCAGCTATTTGTGTGAAATCTTCTAAAGCAACCGTTACCATTTTTATAATCCTGTAGCTTACAGTGCAGCCAATATGTTTGCAAACTTTAAAATGATAAATAGCTCTCGGGCTAAGACCTTTCAAGCTAAACTAATAGCCTGATGCTAAATTTTGCAGCTGAGTACTATAAATCATCCAAATACGGGTTGGTAATTGAACCCTTGACAGGCCTGGCAGTTCTGTGATGTCTTAAAAATTATCCTAGCTGCTTGGTGAATAACTAAATGGCAAGCTCATCTGATTCTGAAATGCCCCATGCCGTATATGTAAACACATGCCTGGTGCATCTTCTGCAGTGTTGTTTGGAAGTCATGCTGAGTGGGGTTGACATCCTCACCTTCCGCAGGCATGGACATAAATAGTTTGATGCACATTTTTTGACTTTAGAAAGTAACCTATTTTCTGCAGAAAGTGAAGCTACAGGAATAGGCCTTGGAGCTTGATCTTACGCTTTCCTTATTTGGATGTGTTTGCTTTTGTTTTTTCTTAAAGGAACAAGAGCACTCAAGGTGACGGATAATAATCAACTAGAATCAGCACTTTGAATGAAATTTTGTTTCCCCCGTGGCATCTTGAACACTTTCTTCTTCGGGTTTTGAAACAGACTTATAACTTTGTGGCATAGCAGCTATGCAGCTTGAAATCCAAGTAGCACTCAATTTTATTATTTCATATTTGTACAATAAGCTTCCCAGGCGACGTGTCAACATTTTTGGTGAAGAGCTTGAAAGACTTCTGAAGAAGAAGTATGAAGGGCACTGGTATCCAGAAAAGCCATACAAAGGATCAGGGTTCAGATGTATCCATATAGGGGAGAAAGTGGACCCAGTCATAGAACAAGCATCCAAAGAGAGTGGTCTGGACATTGATGATGTTCGTGGCAACTTGCCTCAGGATCTTAGTGTTTGGATTGACCCATTTGAGGTTTCATACCAAATCGGTGAAAAGGGACCAGTGAAAGTGCTTTATGTGGATGATAATGAAAATGGATGTGAGCTGGATAAGGAAATCAAGAACAGCTTTAACCCAGAGGCCCAGGTGTTCATGCCAATTAGTGACCCAGCATCTTCAGTGTCTAGTTCTCCTTCTCCTCCCTTTGGTCACTCTGCTGCTGTGAGCCCAACTTTCATGCCCCGCTCCACTCAGCCTTTAACCTTCACCACTGCCACATTTGCTGCCACCAAGTTTGGCTCGACCAAAATGAAGAATAGCGGCCGTAGCAACAAGGTCGCCCGCACTTCTCCCACCAACCTTGGCTTGAATGTCAATGACCTGTTGAAGCAGAAAGCCCTCTCCTCCTCCATGCACTCTCTCTACGGGCTTGGCTTAGGCAGTCAGCAGCAGCAGCAGCAGCAACAACAGCAGCAGCAGCAGAAGACTTCTGCCCTCTCTCCTAACGCAAAGGAGTTCATTTTCCCCAACATGCAGGGTCAAGGTAGTACCAGTAGCATCTTTCCTGGTGACAGCCCCCTTAACCTCAGTCCTCTCCAGTACAGTAATGCCTTTGATATGTTTGCAGCCTATGGAGGTCTAAATGAGAAGTCTTTTGTGGATGGCTTGAATTTTAGTTTAAACAACATGCAGTATTCTAACCAGCAATTCCAGCCAGTTATGGCTAACTAAAAATAAAACAAAAGTGAAATACAAGTAAATGCTATTGTACAAGTTAAAATGCACGTACCCAAGGGTGTATCTTTTTTTCCACCTCTTGAGATTTTTTTTTTTAAGGCTTGTAGTATGAATACATTCAGGCTTGGTTAGATAAATGCAACATGCGTCATTTTTTTTTCATTTGCCAACCAAGCACAAAATTATTTTATACTGACTGTACATTACAAAAATATACTCTCAAAATATGGCCTCTTACAGTATTTAAGATATAGCAAGGACGTGGCTGATTTTTTTCATGTGTGTATATATATATGTACACAAACATATATGTGTATATATATTAAAAAAATTGGCACTAATAGGTGGGTTTATTGGTCTTTTTCTAATTGTATAATTTAATTTAGTACAAAGTTTGTAAAATATCAGAGTATATATATTGTTTCTACAACATGGTATTGCATTTATATCTTTTTACTACAGTGATCTGTGACAGCTGCAGCAGCTTCATGTTGTATTTTTTTTACTGAAATTGTAAGATATCCATCTTAAAGACATCAATTCTAAAAAAAAAAATAAATAAAAAGTTGTGTACAGAATATTCCTTAGTGGTGGAATTAAAATGTACGAAATATTTGCTTTTTTCAAAAGAAACACAAATTGTATTTTCTGTTAAAAGTTTAAAGATTTTTGCTATATATTATGGAAGAAAATGTAATCGTAAATATTAATTTTGTACCTACATTGTGCAATACTTGAAAAAAGGTATAAAAGTATTTTGAGTCAGTGTCTTACATGTTAAGAGGGACTGAAATAGTTTATATTAAGTTTGTATTAAAATTCTTTAAAATTAATTGGCCGTTGTGGTCTGTGTTTTTACTGTTCTGCTGGAGATCACAGCGCAGGGTTTATTGTGTTGTCGGTGCTAATGATGCACAGGAGTCCGACTCAGTGCATCACAAAGGAGCGATGGAAAGGGCTGCTGTATTGATGCACCACAATAATGGGTTGCTTTACCTAAAATACTACTGACGAAGCACGTAGCCTGATTAAGGACTTGTCTGCAATTATTTGAGAAAACTTGCACTTGTTTTCCATAACTGCAGCTCACTGAAGCCAGATGGTAATTCTATTTCTTTTTTTCCTTGACAGTTTAAGGCAGCTGTGTGAATGCCGAGGTACAGTGCAGTGTGACGTATCTAGAAGGGACTCAGGTGATTCAATGGAATTCACTTTCCATGTCATCAGAATGGATTTGAACTATTATCTCGAGTGGTCCTAGACCAGTGCATCAGCGTTCTGTTTCTGTATTAGGGATTAATAGCTCAGAACCTAGACTGAATAAAAGTGCTGATTTACAGTTCACTAAACTCGCCGTAAACTTTCATTTTATATGCTCTATTAAAAAGTGAAATGTAATGCAACTACAATGTGGCAATCTAAGGTTTTTATTTTAGCGGATTTTACCCATTTTAACTTAATGGATTCTCAAAACGTGAATGTGAGTAGGAGGAGAAAGAATTCGGAGGCTGACGAAACAACGCAGCTTTTCCAGGGCTATTTTGAAGTTACATCCCTCACTTTTTTCCGTCCGTTCGGCAAATAGTGTGCCTTGCTAATGGACAGTGTCAAGGAAAAGAGAAACTCACTTCTTTAATCCGTAAATCTTAACAAACACCAGCTTATTTTCCGTTGCAGTTGTATAGAGAGAAAATACATGCTGAGTGGGTAGTCCTTTGGCTCATGGCAGTGGATTGTCAGCTGCAGGAGCAGTACGGGATTAAAAGTATCTGAACTTTAGTGTTCTGAAACTGGATTTTGAGACTGAAGATCAGGCTTTTCCTACTTGATGCACTTGATTTTATGAAAGGTGTAAATTCCACGCCCCCAGTTTGGTGAGAGCAGAGTTTTGGTGGCAATAGCCCAGTGCTGTGAGGAAGAAGGTGTTTGTCAACACGAGTGTGAGACCTTTGCTTTGGACAGAGGCTGTGAGGCTACAGATGGGGTGGAGATGTGGGGCTGCCCATGGTATCAATTTCTAATGCCATGACAATTCAAAAGAAATAATGGAGCAGAGGATTTTTAAGGCATTCATCTGTCTGCATTTAACTGGCTCCTTTTTATTGAGTTTGCCATCTGGTTTATCTTTCTGCTAATGGCACATCAGCGGACAGAACCGTACTTAAAAGTGCATCATTTGGTACCTAATTTTAAGTGGATGATTTTACTTTAAATTGCAATTAGAAAAAAAAATAGAAGCAAACATTGGATCAATTACTGGAAAAAGAAGAATGTTAGCTCTGTGTATTATTTCTATTTGTATGCTTAGACTTGAAGTCTTACTACAATTTTACTATTTGCAATACAATAATGATGCCTAAACTGCCTTGGAGGACGTTGAGCAACTCTGAGCATGGAGACTTCCTACGTGTTCGGCCGTATTTCTGTTCCTGTGACTTAAACTGAGATCATTTGTCTTAAAGGCTTTTTCTCTTCCCGTGTGATTCGTTCCCTTCCACTGTAATGAGCTGTGCACAGGAAAAGCAGGGGTTCGCAGCAAGGAAGAGTCTCTGGAAACAAGGTTGGTTTTTGCAGCAGCTTTTAATACAATGATTCAATAAGCAGGGTTGGTTTGTGGTGCTGTGCAAGGGAACAATCTGTAGGGAGAGCTTCCAGTTTTCTCAAACAATGCAAATGTGAAGATTTTAAATTGGTTTCTCTTACTCCTTAAAGAAATCAGAGATGTGTGTGTTCTGTTCAGTCTACTTCACCCCTTTATTTATCTTTTGCTGAAGTTTGGTGCTGAATTTGTTAGATCAAACATTTACATTGCAACATTCTGTTCCAAATGAGTGCCAAGTCAATCTCTGGTTTAATTTGTACACGCCCAGTGTTCTGCTCATGGGCTGTGCTGTCAGGTAAGTGCATTTGCTTTGAGAGAGAGGACCTAAAAAGGGGCGAAGCAGGAAAAGGAAGTATTTGCTCAGTTGTGCAAGTTCCTTTGTATCTTCTCTTGTGAACATGCAATTTACTTCCTTAAAATTGCTGGTGTAAGTTAAACCTTGGGAGATGCCTTTAATTTAGAGTGAAGAAAAGGGTAAAACTGTATGTGTCCCCCTCAATGCTGCTCAGTGCACCCTGTCTCTTTACTGAAAGTCCCCACCCAAGCACAAATTAAAAGCACTTTCATCTCACTCGGTTCAGCACAAGTTGGTAACTTTTGAAAATCGTAATCTGGGGTGGGAGCTTGGAGGCACCTTGGCATGGCAGGGTGGAGAAGATTCCACGGTCAGCTACCGTCTGTCCTGCGTTCGTTTTGTGGGTAGGTGACAGACCTTACTCTTGGTGAGAAGTCCAGTAGCGGTCACCAAAATTAAACTGATGTGATTATTTCTGCGAAGGAGAGCCAGCTCACAGGTGGAGTTTGCAATACACAGTATTGCATTACTGCGTTGTGCTCTCAAAGGTCCCTGCTGCCGGTGGGAATCCAGAGGGCATGGGCTGGCCTGGCACTGCAGTCTTGGTAAGTACGAGTTTTGTAGTTCTCTTACTTTCAACTAAGCTATAATTTATTATGCTACATAATTTATTTGAATTGAGGACTGGGTGTAAGCCACAGAAGGATCCATCCCTCTTTCACCGTGAAAAATTAGGAAGCTATTAAACATTGCTTGTACAATCTTTTGCTACAGGCAGCCATGGCAGATGATCACCCCACTCCAGCCTGCCCAGCTGTCTGCACCTTGTGCTCCCACCGTATCGCAGCGTGCAAAAGCCCGTCAGTAGCAAACAGCCCAGTTGCATTTCTGAAATATCAAGTAACCAAACAACTAGTTGTTAAATCAGCTCTTTGGACCGGCATGGGATCAAACCAGAGTTCATTTACTGATCTGATGCCCCAGACTGTTCTATTAACATTTCAGGAATAAATACCTCCGAGTTTGTGTTGGTAGTTTTGGAGCAGATGAAGCAAACCGGCGGTTCAGCACTCTTTTTTATATCATCAGCAAGTTGATTTAAATTGAGTGTACAGAGTTGGCTGCATTCCTCTCATGAGCTGCATAAAAAGTTTGCTAAATCGAAGTGCCAGAGCTGTAAAATGCTGCTGAAGGGATTGTTTCCAAAGATCAGCAAGAGGAACGTTTAAACCGTTACCGTGGCAGTGTGCGTATGAATTTTGTCCTCTTGGCTTTATTTTAGTGGCTGTAGTAAGGAGTTTTGCCTTACAGAAGGGAAAAAGCATTAAGACCCGGGCACATAAACCACATTCCCTTTGGCACTAGGAGTTCTGTACCTCATAGACAAAATATGATCAGTGTGCGGAACAAATAGCAGGTGTAAAATATTTTTAGAAAACCCTTGGCATACAGTGCAGACATCCCTCAACCCCCCTCCTTAACTCTGACAACTTTTGTTTGGTAAAAACTACCTGTAGTATTGATAGCTGCAGGTTTGGTGGAACTTTTCATTTGGTAATTTAGCACTTCAGAGGCCTGAAAACAGAGATCCTCTCCTCTGAGAGCTGAGACACCATTACATTTAAACAGTCTGTCAGCTCTGCCCTCATGGAGCTCATTGTGCTGCATTCCCTCATCCCCTTGGCTTCAAGATTACCCATAGCATAAACCAAAAGACGACTCTGGGAGTGTAATGGCTTAATTATTGTTTAGTGCCCCTGTGAGCCTCTTTGAGAAGGTTTTATCAACAGGATAATGTTGATATAACGTTGATGCAATTAGAAACAGACCTGGAAATCCACCTTTTTTCCTTGGTGGAAGATATTAATTCCCTGCTGCACCCATAACCCATTCCTTTGTCTCTTCTGCCTCTCCCACAGCATCCTTGGAAGGACCAGCTTGTGTGTTGCTCCCTTTGTTCGCTGCTCTCGCTGCTTGCTCCGCTGCACCAGGCTTTCATGCTGCTCTTCCTTTCACCCAGACTCCACTTCTCTCTGACCTCGTCTCTTAAATTGCTCGATGCCAGGAACTGCTGTGCCATGGGAGACCTCAGCACAAGGCTCTAGCCACTGAAAGGTACCCACTCCCCCTGCCCCTTGTAGGCTAAGGCTCACTTGACTTCCCTGATCTCCAAAGACAGAGTGTAAAGAACTACTGAATGTCAGAATACAGGTAAGGGTTGTATTAGATTCTCACAATCTCATGTTACCAGGTGAATTTGCTGCTTGGGAAGCCTTATCCAGTAATACAACAGCTTGGGAGTTTTCAGTCTCGTTGATGGAAACGAGAGGTGACGGGTTAGTGAAGAACATGGTATAATAGATGACAACTCGAGCACCCCACATTCCAGATCTGAGTCTGGGCAAGTCACTGCCCTTTTCTGTGTTGCTTTCCTCCTCTGTCTCCACTAAATTCACTGTTAGCAAGTGTCAGACGTTAGCGAGCTATTGTTGTCTTTTTGGTGTCAATAAGGAACTTCATCTAATTTCTGCATGCCACAGGAACATCTTGTGAGGTTGACCTACCATTCCCTCCTTCTATTGCCTTTAGTCTCTGTGGCCTTTGAGAGTCTCCTCCATTGTACAGTTCACTTCACGTGTATTAGGTGACCTTTACATTTTGAAATAAGGCATGCATATAAAAGTAAAGCACTTGATTCTCATTGTCCATGGTATATAGACTCTGATTCATCCACCATCAGAGCAGAAGGCCTCCAGAGCAGTGAGATCTTGCATACCGACTATTGTGATTCTCTAAAAGAATTTCTGTGGGTGTTTCTATAGATATGGAAGTATATATTCCTCCAGTACAAATCATGTGAAAATTTTACACCAGCCTACTCAGTGAAGTTGCTGCTGGTCAAAATTAGACTTGCATACAGATTTTACAAACCAAATTCCACTTCAATTTTCATTAGACCATAAGGTTAAGCATCCCGTGTGCCGGCACAGACAGGGCTGCTGGGTTCTGCCACCAGACTGTGCTGTGAACTGTCTGCCCAGCCTTCAGCAGATTGCTTCAGCCTTGTCAAGAGTAGTTTTGGTGTTGTTAAGCCCATACTTGAGCCTTTAACTCCCTGCTGAGTCTCAGATGTTGTAGATTACTGCAAGGTATTTTTGAAGCCAACGGGTTCTCAGTCTGTCTGTGTCTCTCAGAGTCAGTCAGGTATGAGCAGCACCGCCGTTTGGCAGTGTAGTGGGAAGAGTGCAAAATTCCTGACTACAGCTGAAACTGTCAACTCTTGGGCCAGTTACCTACTTTGTAGGTGTTTGTGAATCTCATCTTATTACTTGCTCTGAGCCACAGATCGTATTTTACTTGAGGACAACTGATAAGTAACGCATAATGATGCTTTCCATTTGTGCCTTCCAGACTGTTAGTGCTGTCCTTAAAGACTTATTCCAGTATTGCCAAACCAAATCACTCAAGAAATTGTGATTCAGGCCTCCAATAATATTTTAGAAATTATGAGGTAATTGTAAATAATAATTAACCTCACACCATATTCATTTATCTTCTGGGTATAGATTTAAATAGATTTCAGAATATTTTAGCTTTTCTCTACGAGTCCACTAGGAACTTAATTTTTGGGTGGAAATTTAGATCCTTAGGAAATTACAGGCTCACTGGGACTGGTGCTTCACAGGAAACAAAATATCTAAGGGATAGCAATGAACTCCTAAGTGTTGGCAATTAACCACAGCTACTTAATGGAATCAGATTTCAAACTGATGCAGGAGGAGTGAGACCAACCACCACCCTCCTGTCGCTGCAGTTTGCATCACAGATTTGACAGTCTGGTGGCAACAACTGCAGGCGACCAACTCAAATTAACTTGTACAAACTGATAAAGGACCAGAACACTTGGTAAGAGATCAACCACTGCATCTCTGACCTCTCACTCCTGACCTTCAAAGGTGGTCTCCAAAACTACTTCAGAAGACAATCTGAGTACTAAAATTCCTGACTCTAGGATATAAAAATCACACAGATATTGATTGCCTATTACATTATAATTTTTGCTACCACCAGCCATCCCTAGGCAATAATTATTCCTGTCTCTCTTGCCCTCTCTTTGTGCCATAAATGACATTATCAGCTGTCCTCTGGCTAGCATCGTCCCTTTGATCAACAGGAACCAATCATCCCTTCTCTCAAATTGCCTGATCCATTAATGTAATGAAGTTTAACTCAGAACAATTATTCTCAACCTGTATTTAGCTCTAAGGTTATTGCTTCTATTTCAGACCTGAGGAAGCCTTATGTGCCTGAAAGCATCTCTAGTTTTTCCACACACACCAGCTGACCTAATAATAAGTGGTGTCCCCTCTCCCTGCCCTTGCCTCACTTACATCTTGCCCTGTCCTCGCTACACTGCATCTACTGTGCTGGTTCCTGCTCAGCTGAGTCTACAAACGAAGGCATAGCCTTGATGAGCTATTATGGGAGGTGCTCTACTAGCCCAATTAATAGGAGGGAAGCGTAGGCATCACGTGGCGGAGCTGCTCGGACTATAACTCATCTGTCCCACCTTGTGTCTCGCTGGCCCTGAGTGTGCCATGTGGCAGTGGCTGGTGGGAGGTAAGCGAAGCTGCTGGTGGCACCTGAGACCTGTGAGCAAGGCTGACTTGACGGTCACTTCAGTAGGTGGCATTTGGGGGTGATGAACTCTCAGAGCTCGGTAAGGCTGTCTTTCATTTTTTTTCTCAGTGTCGCTGGTTTTAAGAATTCAGTATTTGGAGCAGCTTCCCTGCCCCAAGTCAGATATCAGAAGATTGGTTAAAGGTAGGGGCTGGATCTCATCTCTACAAATCAGTCCTTTTTCCAATGTTTTGCTGTACAAACTCTCTCTTACCTTGTTCATTCTTTGAAATTCCTAGGTTCCCCCCTCTTGATTTTTCTTTCTGTTTTCCTTCAAGGTCTTCCCTAACCCTTGCTGTTCTTAGTTTCTTTCCCAAACCAAGCTGTTCTCTCCATTCTGAGGTCTGTGCTCACCATGTATAATTTGCAGTGTATTATCTGATGGAGACTGTAATCTCTTCAGGGCAGGGCTGTGTCCCTCTCTGGACTCACAGTTGCCTGTTTTACTCTACAGGGTTGAATAAGAAGGACAGAAATAGAAAAGTATACAGCCACTCCCAAATAAACTGTGTATTTTGTGATCTGTGTTCAAGAAACAACAGCAGGAACAATTGTTATTAGTAACATGGTGTACGCTGTACGGCTGGAAGCTTCATAAGTAGATGCTTTGGGCAAACAAACTTCCTTTACAAAGTATTTGTGGTACGTATTTATCTAAAAATACACATAGTTACAGTGGAGAACGATGTTCCTCTGCTGATCTATAGTGAATTGTCAATGGTAACATGGGACTCTTTGGTCCTGTAAGCAATCCTGCTGTAGTAATGTGATGTACTTTATGCCTTTCCTTTCTGCAGCATCCCAAAGCCTGGCCCAGGCTCATTTCCATGGCTTCTGCTGCTGCTGTTGAAGCAGTCCCGCTGGCTCAGCTCTACCACCAAGCCCACCGAGGCTCAGAAGAGAAGCATGGATGGAGAGGAGGATGACTCCGTTCACCTACAACAGAGGTAACTTTGGGGATGGAAACCTTAGCTACGTAAGACACATTTTTGCCTTTAACTATGGCTGAAATGTTTCCTCTCCTCTGCTGTGGGTAGCATGTGGCTAATAATGCATTTTAAAATACATTTTGGTCTGAGATCTCCAATGAGTTTGGCTTTTTGATGCCTGCACAAATGGACTCCACACACTTAAATGTCTGCCTGACGAAATTAGAAAATGAGAGATGTGCAAGCGGAGATGGGGATCATCCATGAGACTGACTTTGAGATGACTCTCTCCCAAAGTCAGAGTGGTTAGAGCTAGGATTTTGACTTTGCCTATTTTCTGGAGAGATCTGAGGCCGTTCAGCCCGACCCTGGCACTGGGGGCATTGCTGCAGGATAGCAACTGGCCTGTTCCCTCCCCTGACATTTGCACTTGCTCCAACAAAAGGCTCATTTTGGCTGGGAGGGCTGCAGCCAGGTCCTGGGTTTTCTGGTTCCCAGTCGCTTTTTGGAAAGAGCTAGCTGTGCTTGAGTGCCCAGCTTTGAGTCACTCCTGCAGGGCACTGTCATCTTGGATATTTTGGGGTTTTGTTATATATGAAAAGATATCTGTGTTATTTGCAAGCAGTTAGTTATCTGCTAGCCAGAGTGGGGTTGTTTTCCTTAAGGATGCTGAAGATCACAGAACTCTTACAGGCAGAGGGGAAAATGTCCATGGATGTTGAGACTGGTCATGTAACTGCTGCATCCTTCATCCAGAGCCATATCTTCATCCAGAGCCTTTTCTTTCATTCCCCATTAGAGCTCCTGAACTTTGAGGGCTGTATCCAATCTCCAGCCTTTCCCACAATGGCATTTATCTGGGCAGGCTGGGAGACAAAGGGGAACTCAGGCTGTGTAACCTCCAGCCAGTTATTTCTTTCTTTGCTTGTTTTGTTTTTTTTGTTCATAACCATTTGATAAATGGAGAGCTGGAAATGGAAGAGTATGACCTGCTCAGCATCCTTGCCTGCTCCTGACTTCCAGCAGCAGTTCTGATTTCTCTGGGCCTCCATTCCCCACCAGCACAAGGTACAGCCCCACTTCTGTACCTTGCAGAGGAGCTCTGAGGTTTCCTTCTCGCTTGAGAGCTCTGGGTGGCCCCAGGGTACAATGCCACTGCAAACCTTGCTGTTGTAAAGCACCTCCCAGTCACCAATAGATTTTTTAAACTTAGAAAAGCTCTGTGTGGTATCGCTGTCCCTGTCCTTGAGGTGGGGACAGGACAGAGGAGAAATGGAGGAGCCACCAGTCGTCCCCTGTGGAGCCAGGGACAAGGTGAGCCATGGACTCTGGCACCACAAAGGTTGGTTGTGTTCTCCTGTGAAATGCACAATTCTGCCTCCCAGCACTGGAAAAGAGAAAGTATTATTTACTTTCAATCCATATAATATCCTCTGCATAATCAGGATGTGCTTAAACTGGGGACAGCTGCTTTACAGGGATGTTTTCAAGGGAGCTTGTGTCGAGTGTGACTGAACAACAGCGACTGTCTCTTACCATAGATGGGGCACCAATGCTTTTTGCTGGAGGTGATCTGGGCTCTGCAGTGCCCACAGCAAAGGTGTGAATCAGTGTGTGACACTCAGTGGCTTCCTAGCAGCACAGGGACAAGCCAGGCGAGACAAAAAGAAGGGAAATTGGAAATTGGTCACAAGTCCTCTTGGAAGCAGACCCCAAAAGACCACAAAACCCAACGGGTTTATCCTGATGGTCCCTGTGTGGTGCAGCCAGCCTGGCGTGAGGGGTCTGTGCCGGGTGCTTTGCTGCTGTAAGAGTTGTTTGCCTTTACAGAGGTCACGCACTGGGAGGCCACTTGCAGAGCAAATGCCTTTGCTGTGCACATTGTCCCCGTGAACTAGAAGAACCTGAAGGACTGGTGAAGCAGGGACCCCGCAGCCAGCTCCTGCCAGTAGTCACTTGGGGATTTTTCTTTCCTGGGTTGTTGCAGAAATGAAGTAAGATGTGCTGGGAGGTGCCTTTCAGCATGGCAATTGGCCCACGAGGCTCTGCTGAGGCATGGGCAGGTCTAGGATGCACTAAAAATGTAAGTGACAAATATAAACATTGACTTCTGCTGGAGTGGGAGTGTGTCTGCCAAGGAGCACCGGGGCGAGAGGGGCAGTTGGTGGCTCTGGGTGCTGCAGGTGGCAGAGCATCGGGGGGACACACAGACACTTTCTACCTCTGTTTTCTGTTTGTTTGTTTTTTTAGCAATTTAAAATTGTAACAGCTTCACACATTAAAATTGCAGCTTTTCAGTCATCGTGTTGTGGTAACCCCGTTTCAACAGGTAGGGGAAGAAACTGGAAGGGGGAAAATAAAGCAATGAAGAAAGAGGAAGGACCTATTGAAGGGGAAATGCCTCCACCTCCTCCCTCCTCCGCTGGGCTTTTTTCTTTGTTTGGTTTTCTTTTTGATTTTAAGGTGTAAAAATGAACATAAAAATTAGGAAGGAGGTCGTCTGAGCCCCTGTTTGCAGTCGAAGGCAGGGCTGTCCTCCTGGTGCAGCCTCCTGGAGCAGGGGACAGGGCAAGGTGACACAGCTGGGTGCCACGTCAGCAGCCTGCGCTCTCCTGCCCGCGGCTGCCAACAAAGGTGGCCATTGAGAGCCTGCTGTGTGTGTGCAATCAGCAACTGTGCTGCAGGAATGGGCTGAAACCACCAGCTTGCCCTTGTGCAGGCAGCTGGTGAGCCATGGGAGCGTGCTCTCCTCCTCCTCCTCCTGTCCAGCAGAAGGTCTCCGGGGTGTCTGGGGAGCCGTGGTGGGCTGCAGGCCAGATGGTTGTGTGTTGATCCAGGGAGCAGGACTGTGCTGGGTAGAAATGGGTTCCTGCAGGTGGGTGAGCAACACTCACCCAGGCAGCCACAAAGCAAACAAATGTGCTTGTCCCCAGCCCGTTGACTTTTTTTGTCAGCCGAGGATGCAATAGCAGTAGCTCTTTATTCCCCTCCCTTGCTCCTGCTACCTCCATCCCCTGTGTGCAGCTCCAGAAGGAATGAATAAAATTACTTTGTTCAAGGCAGCTTCTGTTCCAGAGCATGAAGTTACTCAGCATTTGCAGGACCAGGTCAGCATAGATATTTTTATTCTGTGTCTGTTTTCCTCTGTCTCCAACTGACGTATTTATGGATGACTCCAATTAACAGTGCATGAATGTAAACAATGCTTTACTCATACGTTACAAATCAAGAGAGGTTTGGGTTTTCTTGTTATGTTTGCAAAAATGTATTCAGGTTTGGGTTTTCTTTATGTGAAAAGGAAAGCACCTGAACTCCAGGCCAGGGAAGGTTTGGAGCAGAGTGCAGGAGCTGTGTTATGGATAAACAAACGAGTGGTTTTGAAAGCAGACCTAGAGGAGTTTGCACATGCATTTATTTAAGCAAGCAACCCATCTGCTCCTACCAATAATGGATTCACAGGCCAATTGTGTATTTGCTCAGCTCACAGGCCAGTGAGTTCTGCATATGTTACACGGTTTGCACAGATCGATGTGCAACGTGGGCACACACGCTCACATCTGCTACACACGAGCCATGGAGACAGGGATCTGAATAGTGACCTAGTTAGCACCTCGCAGCAGCTGGATCTTCAGGGCAAAAATATAATATTTCTCTCTTTTTTTTTTTTTATTTAATGAGCTGTTAGATTTTATGAGGCAGCCCACAGCAATGCCTGTTTTAGGACTGTGTGACTCCTGCAGGATGCAGCTACCACAAGGGTGAGGCTTGGAGCTGCTTCACCTGCCTGGCTAGCCAAGAAGGAGAGCTCCAAACTGCACATGAATGTAGCACAGCTGGGTCGAGGATCTGCCCCCATGCACGCCGTTGTCAAGTACGTGGAGATGCATTTTAATTCTAGCAATGGAAGTAGGGAAAAGAAACTCTTATCCAGAAAAAGAAAACCAGTCCCTCATATGGGAAATATGGAATATAAGCAAAGCATCCTACAGCATCCTATACCCAAAACATCCTACCTAGAAATAGCTTTCTGAGCCCTTCAGGGTGTTGGGGATCCCTGCTTCTATTTATGTGTCCGTCTCCCACCGCTTCCTCCTGCGGTGGCACCTGAGGCTCCAAAAGCCTCCCTTCTTGCCAGAAATGTTTCTTAGAAACAGCACTTTTTTCATCCTGCTCGGGAATGCTTGCAGAATGCGATCCCAAACGGTCAGTCGGGAGTGTTTGCCCTGGAGCTTGATTTAAGGAGCTGTTTCTGTGATACGCTCCCTTGAGCAGGCTGCTGAGAAAAACAGAGCCCAGGAACTTAAATTTTATGACCTTGTAATGCCCAGAGGCTCAAACCTGTGACAAAAGTCTCATTGGCCAAGGCAATTACTAAAAAAAAGGAGAAAGAGAAAAAAAACCCCAAACCTGCCCTCTCTCCAGAGTACCAACTAAACAACCTGGGAGCTGCAATAATTCTGCAAAAGATATGCTCTCAGGGAGTGTTTTTACAGTGAAAGTAGTCATAAATAATAATTAAAAAAATGCATATATGTGTATTTTAGAAAGCGAGGGAAAAAATTCTTCCTCTTCAAGCCCACAGTGTGTGAATAATTTGTGAGCAAGAGGAGCAGCTCCATCTATCTTACACCGTATTTGTTACAAATCATTTGCTGATGTGTAAATCTTCCTGCCAGGGTAGGAGCAGCAAATCCTCCTTCAAATTTTGTCTGTTTAAAAACTTCCAGAGCTAAACATGAAAACCAGAATAGATAAGTAACAGGTGTAGAGGTGGATCTGGGGGTGAATATATCCCTGGAGCCCGTGATGGTGGGGCTGGGTGACAGGCTTTATGTGGCAGCTGGTGGCTGTGGGCAGGATTCCTGGCTGGCACACACTGCTGAGCCACGAGGGCTTATAATTTTGCAGGAAAACAAAAGCCAAGCCAAAACCTAAAAACCTCCAAAACCTGCTTCCCTGAAATGCACCAGAGCACCTCATCTTGGAGAAAACTCTTTGTTAGAGCTCACAGAAGGTCCCTAGATGGCAACACTGCTCCTCCTGACCCTCCTGTGAGTCTCCTCTGGGCTGATCGACTCCCAAAAGCTCCTGCTTTGGGGATTATGTGATTAAGCAAGACCTTAAACTTCCATTCACAAATAAAAGCGAGAAGAAGAGTGTATGTTTAATGCTGGTGGTAGCAAAGGGGAGCATAAACCTGTGATGGCCGAAAGGCTGTCATCTGAAGGCAAATTAAACAAACAGCCAAACACCCAAGAATTTATTTATTTAAAAGAAATAACAAGGTTTTAAAGCCGAGCCTGTGATACTGGGAGATGTGACTCATGATCCCACATGCTTTGGGTTGCCAGCACACTTAGGTATTTCTGTAGCTGAAAACCCAGTAACAATTGCAGAAAGGCAGTTCAGCCCTTCCAGCCTCTGTGGCTGGGACCAAGGATGCTCCACCGGGCCATGGCACCGACCTGTCACCCAGCAGTTTGGGCTGTAAGCTCTCTGCAGGTGAGGAGCATCTCTCCATCCCTGCTGGCAGAGTGCAGCTCCCTTCCAGGCAGCCCCATAATACAAACATGGGAAATAATCCTGAGCACAGATGTGGGCTGGACAGTCAAAGAGAAAAATGCCCACCCCACCCTGCTCCTGACATTTTCAGAGGAGAAGCATCATCAGAAACCAAACAGGTAAGGAAATTTTGGTGTAATCCTGCTTATCACACCTTGTTGGATGAGTAGATCTGAGAAAGCCATGAACTTTTTCCTTTTAATCTATGTTTATTCTCTGCTGAGTCTGTGCAAGGCTGGTGTGTCCACGTGCAGCCCTTCCAGCACTGCAGCTCTGGTCACACGTGCTTGTGAATGGCTTCACCAAAATGCCAGACCAACCACTAAAAGCAATTTTGGTATGTCAGAAATAAGATACTTTTGCCCATCTCTTAATTAGATGGCTCTTGGAGCTGGCTAGCACAGTAAAAACTGTGAATTGCAAATACTACAATCAAATACACAATTGAGTTTCATCCTGAGTTAATTACCTGAGTCGTCTACATCTGGTAGCTACAATAAATTTCAGCAGAGATGGAGAATTTGATTGCAATATTCACTTTTTGGATGATCTGCAGGTCAAGTATTATTCACTGAAGAGATCCATGAATAATTTTGAATAACTGGACCAATATATTTAGAAACTGTGCAATCTGCAAACAGGGAGAGAAAAAGCCTCAAATAAATTACATATTGTGCCTTTTCCTGCAGCTCTGGAAATTGATTTGATTGCCTTATCACGCTTCTTACTATATCTTTTTTTTTTCCCCTGATGAACCTAAAATCTCTGCTGCTGTGTTACTAAGCAGGCGTGGATGGAATCAGTCAAACAAGGACCAGCCATGCAGCTCGGGGGTTGCTTTCCCCTTAAAAAATCTGAATTATAGACTCTGTGAAACAGTTCAATTAACTAGGGCAAAGCAAATCAAACCCCGGCTGGAGAATGCTTCACGTTAAGAAGCAAACAAACCAGGCAGATGCAATGTGACCGAGTGCGAGGGCCCCCAAAGCGTGATGCCACACGCCACCTCGTGTCAGGCGCTGGGAGCAGCCAGAGGGAGGCTCCTGCCCCAATTTCCAGCGAGCTGACGTCATTTCAGTGCTGAGGGATCAGTTTGTGCTTATGATTTTTTTTTCTTTGCACCCCAAATATTGCAAAAATAGGAAGATGTGGCCATATGAGGAGGACCTTGGGTCCTCCATGCTGTGGCCACGGTGGGTGCAGTAACTGTGTGTTACTGGTAATGGCTGCTGGTGCTCGGTTTCCACTCGTGTAATTAAATTCTATGTGTTAGACAGCTCTGGATGGAGAATCTGACCCTGCCTGTTTATATGTATATGTCCTGTTGAGGACAATGAGACCTCCTTTGCCCCACCATGGTCTCTGTGTTATCCCAGTTGCACCTTGCTTACTGTCCAGGGATGGAGTGACTTGGCCAAGACCAACCTTGGCATCATTTCCCAATGGAGCTTTGTGATTTCCAGTGTCTTCCTGAAGCATTGTATGTGCAGCAGTGGTGGGACACCTCCTAAAGAGACCCAGGGCTCCGGAGTTGGAAAGGTGCATGACTGACCATTGTCCCTGCTGCAGCTTGTGGGGCCAGATGGAGGTGAGGTTCCTATTTTAGCAAGATTTGACTGTATGGGGCTGGGATGTGGCTGAAATTTATCTGGTGATCTTAGTTTCTAATATCAAGTAGCATTTTCTTAGTAAGGCAGTAACTAACCCAGTCTGAGCATGTGCTGCTGGGTTTTTGAGATGTCCGTAGGCTCTTGTGCTTCTTAATGGGAGTGTCACAAGTCATCAAGCTTTGAGTTGTGCTGTTTTGAGAGGTGTGATGTGCAGGACCTGCTCAGGGCAGGTAATTCAGGGATCTGCCCAGGTCAGATCCACGTGCAGATCATCCAGGTCTGGAATGGGAGCAGCTTGTTTGAAGTTATCATAGGTATGCACAGCTAGGACTTACCTTGCCCCCCATGTTTATTAATCAATATTGCATTTCATCTGCTGTCACCTGGTACTGCAATGCCCTTCTGCAGCTCCTCACAGCCAGCTTGTGTTTTTGTAGCCCTAAATAACTTGATCTCAACAACAAACTTCATAACCCCTCTGTCCCATCCCTCTTCCAGACCATCTACATCAAGCAGCCCAGGCCCTTGCACAGGTCCCCTGGGACACTGCGATGACTTCCCTGCATTGTGAAAATTGACCTTTCAGTCTCACCCTTTCTTTCCGATATTTCAACCAGTTGTTGGCTCGAGACTGCCTTACCTCTCCCTGCAGGACAGCTCAGTGTCTTTAAAAGCCTTGGCTGAGGAAGTTGCTCTAAGGCATCGATCCAAGTCAGCTCTATCAGCTGGACCATCTCTGCCCTCATGATTGCTTCAAAGAACACTGAGTGTTACAGAGCACAACCTCCCTCTGTTGAAGTCCACAGACTCTTCCTCTTCACATCGGATTTGTCGTTCAGCTGTGAGTTTTACCCTTTGTTACAGTTTCTACCAGACTTGCTGAGTTCTCATACCCAGCCCCCAGAAACCCTTTTCTAAAATTAGCCCCATGTTTGCCACCTTCCATCCTCTGGTCCTGCGCAGACTGAAGCAAAGGTTATCCACTGCAGTTAATGGTTAAGCAATTCCTTCTGTGAGTACTTTTACCCTTGGGTGAACACCATCTGATCCTGCAGATTTATTACTGTTGTTTTTCTACTTATTTCAAGCAGTAGAGGAAGTAATGTCCTTTACACGTGTCACAATACCCCCTTGGTTTGGGTGTGTTAGGAGCAGAGCGAATGGGTGGTTGTTTTTACTGCCAGTTAATCCAGTCTAACCACCATGTTGTCATGCCAGTTTAAGCCAAAAAAAAATGCTCACATTCCTCTCCCTAGATGAATCTTTTCCTCATTCTCTTTTCTGCAGCCTTCTCCCTTCCTCCTGCATTTGTAGCCATAGCTGAGACAAATGAGAGGGGGTGAGAACTGCCGGGTGGGACATGCCCCATGGTCCTTTCCATCCTGTAAGCATGGATGCTCACACCCCAGGGGACACCATACAAGATGCCCCAGAGTGGGATCTGGAGGAACTCTAAACCTGAACTGCAGAGCAGCCTTTGGAAGGCTTTCCATTTGCTTTCTACACTCTCAGGCTTGAAAGTCCTACCATTTGCCCAGCCATAAATAGCTGTGAATTAAACAGGCTGCATGGCTTTTTTGGCTAATAGATACGTCCGCTGGTGCTGCAGCATTATCTTCATATCCCACTGGTGTTTGCATTGTAGATCAGCAGCTCGAGCTGACTATTTTCTTTTTCAAGATTTAAAGAGCTGGCAGAACATTTATTCAGTTGTGCAACCTCCATTCAGAATGTTACTCAGATCCTGGGCACGGGGCTCATTTTTTGTCCTTTGACAGCCACTGTAAATCAATAAGGCAGCTGGGAGGTCACTTGTAGTCAATCAGTAACCAGTGCTGGCGAAGGGGAAAGCTCTAAGTGTTTGGTATAAAAACACAGGCTCTAAACTCCAAGTTCTAGCTCAGGGTGACATTTTCACAGCTGTGCCTTCAGAAATCTGGCTCCATCCAGCCTCCGTGTAGTTACCCAGCCTGGCCATGAGCTTTTCCTGGTAATTATCTACATGGAGAATTTCACAGCACATGCACCCCACAGGAACTGCAGCAGACCGGGGCACAGGGTGTGTCAGGTGGGGGAAATGGGTCTCACGGGGCAAGGTGTTCATTTGGTGCCAGCTGAATTACTCCTCCTTTTTGCAGGAAGCCATTAGGTGTTGGCTGAAGCCATGCATGACCTTCATCACAGCCACCTCCCCCAGGACACCCATGGCCAGGTGGTAATTCTCACAGGGGTCCCTAATTCCCTTCGAAACAACTGGGAACTAAGCTCTTAAATACCTTTGCTGTCTGAATCATATTCCAGTGGTGTCATCATCTCTATTTGCTTCTAGTTCTGAAGCTGGTTGCCCATAAAAGCTTCCTCCTGACCTCATCTCTAGCTCCTGCAATGAGAACACCCTCAATTTCCTCTTTCCTTTGACCTCAGCTGCTCTGGGCTTTGTGGTGCTGCAGGATTCTATCTCTGAGTAATCATCCAGCCACCTCTGTGCGTGCTGACACGGGGCCCTCGTGCCCTGCACTGCTGGCTGGATAATGCACCAGGCCCTAGGTGTAATCTGGATGTGCCCTAGCAGTCCCCCACACAGAAGCTGCAATGCCATTGCTTTTTTGCTGCTGTTTTGTCCCCCTGCTAATGGAGCTGGACTGCACAGACCGTTTGCAGAGGAACACCTGACTCATTTGGGGATCCATGTGCTGGATGGTTTGCACTGGGCTCTAGCTGCAGGGCTTGCAGAGTCATGTGCTGCACTTTCCATCTTCAGTCCGGGAGGTGGGGACTCCACGCTGGGGACAGCAGCTCTGTGCTGTCCTTCTGCCTTCCCACGAGTGTCCATCGGATCCGTTCCTGAGCCCCGGGGAGCTCCTGTAGGTCTCGGACCCAGCTAAGGTGGCTCTGCTCCCTTGCTGCTTCCCAGGCTGGTGCCTGTGGAAAATGCTGCTTCTCTGGTGTCCACATGAGGAGAGCTTTGACAGTGGCTGATGGCTGTGGCTGCATGGCTTTGGAGGTGGCATCCTTCCTCCAGCTCTTCCCTGGAGCCTCAAATGGGCACTCGTGCTCCTTTCCCAGCCACTGCTGTGCAAGGAAAGGAATCAAGCAGGCTTTTCCCTTCCTCTCTCTGCTCTCACACATTTAATACAAAATTTAAATACTGGCATTTCCTTCCAGCTTTCAGACAACCTTGAGAGATGCACCCTGGAGAGCAGGGTGGAAAACTGAGGGCATGAGCAACACAAAAGGGATTTTCTGATCAAGAGCCACATGCAAGTACCTATTAGCCTTGCAAAGGCTTTAACGAGGTCCTTTAGTGCCTGGCCCTGTGCGCGGGCTCTCCTGGGGCTGGCTGACTGGTCAGACTTGAATTTTAGGCTTCTTAAGGATTTAATAAGAGGCTGAACTAAACTACTGGCTTTGAGTGGAGAGCTAAATTCTTCAAGGTCAGAAGGTGGAGAGACTCAGGGTTAGGGTCAGTCCTATGCCACGGGGAGGTGTGGTGCTCCCGGGATGGCCAGGGAAGGTTTTGCCCTCTGGCAAGCAACTGAGGGGATGCCCGTGGCACAGCCTCTCCTGCCCCAGGACAGCCGTGGTGTTCCTGCACAGTAGAACACAGCTCCACTTAGGAAAGGTGCAACATAAACACAAGCAGGTGTTTTCTTGGCCAGCAAATCTGGTCCAGGCTCCCCTCTCCCACCCAGCTTCTTCTGAAATGATACAAATAACTGGAGCTTTACATCCATGCCTGTTGCCAGATAATTTCAGACACAACCCAAGCCCAGACCACTGGGAGAGGAGCCCAGTTCTCCACCACGCTGTGGTCTCTGCCCCTGGCTGGCACAGGGCATGCAAAGCCTTTGTGGAAACCACAGCTGGCCTCATGTTCAACACCGTTACCCTCTCTGCAACTGCAAAATACCCAGAGTGAACACGTGCAGGCTTCGGGAGGAGGGGGGGGGAGCTTTTAGGTGTTTACACATCGTTCTGAAGCCCAGTATCTGCATATTCAATCTCCTTCCCCCAGCCATTATCATACCCAGCCTCCATGCTGCCGCCTGCCCTGCAGCAAGCCCGTTAGATGGCACCAAGGACCAGCGCTCGCTGCACCTTCCTTCCTCTTGCCCAAACGTGTCTTGACACCAGTCCAGCCTTGAGCTGCCCTTTTGTGCAAGGCAGAAAGCCCTGGGCACCGCCTGGACCGACCAAAGAGCAATGATAAGGCTCACCATGGCACACTGGCCTCTCCCCTGCAATGACAGTCCTGAGCGGAGGCAGGATTTTGGCAGGATCAGCCTTTTCTTTATTTAAGGATTTTTGCATAGGCAAACGTTACATTTTTGGACACACAAACGTTAAAATGATCAATCCTATGTGTATGCACGCACTCACACCCACAGCCTGTGCTTTCCTGGTGTATTTATTTATACACATGTATCCAGTGGCCTGGTGAACAATGTCTTCTGTAGTTTGCAAGATTGCTCTAAAAGGGTCAACTTGATAAATGCCTTAAAGAGCATCCAGTCTGTGTGTGTGTGTCTGTGCAGTTGGGTTTCAGCAGCTTTGTGTCTGTGTCATGCAGTCTGCACACCGTGTATTGCACTTTCCTAGTTTGAATTTTTGTTCTGACTCCTCTTGCTTTACCCTCTCACCCACAAAAGCAGGATATCTACTGAACATAAGCAATAAATCGCTGCACATGCTCGGGTGTAAAGGATTTTCAGAAGCCAGACTGCTGGCAGCACGCTGCCATCCTTCTGCCTTGGACTTTTTGTGACAGACAATATATTGATTAAAACAAAAATAGGGAAGTGCAATGGAATGAGGATGTTTGCTGACCTTCTTCTGATGACAGAAAAGTCATTTTGGGGTGAGACTGTACCTTGAGCTTCTGCAGGAACCTGTTGTCCTGGGCATAGGATCAAGGGAGTTTTTTCTCCAGTAAGGATTGCAAGGTGGGTAGTAGTTGCCATTTGAAAATGAGGTACATTCCAAAGAAAACTGCTAGGAAAATTTCAATTAAAAGAAGCAAATTCATAATGCATAGATTGGTTAAATGTGCACAAGTGTAAATATAGACAATAATTTACAGGCTTTTCTCTTGAAATATTAGTGCTGCTATAAGGAGACAAGAGTGTGACTTACATATAATGACTTACCATAGCATTTCCATACTGTAAATGAGACAGATTAAGTTGACATTATATATTACTTAGCTGTGTACCAATTAGCTAAACAAACGCTATGAATTCCATCATTCACGATGGAAGCTACATAAAAATTGTATAATTACTGCAGTGAGTCATCTAGTTAAATGGCACTCCTATACAGACCAATTGATTTCAATGCAGGATTAATAGCCTTTTGCTGCTGTTCTACGTGCTTGCCAAAGACCACACTACAATGTTGCTAAGCATCATTAATGGATTAAAATAAGGGTTCTGCATAATTCCTACGGTGTATCTTCACCCAGCGTGTTTAGTTTGTGCTCTAGCCTAGCGCTTGTTAGCCCTACATTAACACATGGATCTGGAAGGCTGGCACGTGTGGAGGGGTTAATGCAATCCTAGGAACTCTTTCAAAAGCTCACAGGTTTTCTTGTGGATGACTTCGCGGAGTTTCCGCACGCGCCGGATGCTGGAGGTTCCCACAAAGCTGTCTGGCTGTAGGACAGCCATGCCGTTGTGGACATCTCCCATGATGATGAGCTGGCCATCCACTGTGGTCATGTTGGGACACGGGCAGCTCCAGTCCATGTTCAAAAGCGTGATTTCTAGTGGTTCTCTCCCCAGGAATTTTAATCCCATTTTTTCATCTTTGAGAATCTCCTCCACTGTCACCAGGGCATGTCCTGAGTCTTGGTCTTCAGTCAGCTCAGTTATGCGGCCCAGAATAACAAAGTCGCTTTTGCAGAAGCTTGTCACCAGCTTCTGGCGTGGTTTGCAAGCTTTGCAGTGCGTGTTCTTCGGGAAAGGACACATCTCTTCGCAGGCCTCCCGGCTCTCAAAGTTGTTCTCATTGCCTCCACACCCTCCATAAATGAAGGACTGGCACTGTTTTGTCAAGCTGTTATAGGCCCACCTGGGCTCATAGGCTTTGCAGTGACCTTGGAGGGCTGGCAGGTTGCAAATGTTGATGGGGCCGTTCATGCACGTTAACATACAGTTCTCGTAGGTCTCGAAGTGGTTGAGGTTGCTGTTACAGTTCCCATAGATGAAAGTAAAGCAGTTGTTTTTCTTTGCATCATAGTACCACCGGGTCTGCTCTTCCCCACAGTCTTCGCTGTCTGGTTGCTTCAGGCACTCATCAGTTGGAAAATGTGTTTTGTTTTGGGAAGCTTCTTTGGATGTGGGTTCTCCTTTGATGACTGACAAAGGGAAATCAGCCCTGAGAAGGCCACCGCTGTTTTTGGCGGTGCAGGTGTAGATGCCAGCATCTTGAAGCTGAGTGTTGTAGATGACCAGCTGGGCGATGTTGGTGACCACGACGTTCCCTCTGACATGATTTGGCTTCATAATGACTTTGTCTTTCCCATCAACCTGCTTCTCCCATGTGATTTCTGGCTTGGGTCTCCCTGTAACATCACAGAGGAAGCTGACTGTCTCTCCCACGTAGACTGACTGATGGACAGGGTTGTTCACTAGAGCAGGCGGCAAGATATCGACGACTGTTGTCTCAGAATAGGCAGTTGTAGGGCGAGCTGTTGTTTCTGGTGGGATAGGGCTGGTGTTTGGCCAGGTAAGATGGTACCTACAGGTGACTACATTCAGTGTAATGCCTTTGATGCAAGCTTCTGCATCCATGTAGCACTTGTTGTAGTAGGTGAGCCCGTCGGAGGCACAGGTGAAGCTCGGCTCCTTCTCACACCTGTCCTTGCACTTGCAGACGGGTTGTCCATCCCAGATGTCGCACTCTGAGCCTTGCTGGATGCACATGAAACGGTCACAGGTTGCCTCTTTGGGCATTCCCACCGGCCCTTTTTTCCCCTTGACGTCCATGTACCGAGCTGCCACACAGCTCTTCGTTCCACAGACATTGGGGCAGCACTTCTCAAAGGTCTCACACTCCTGCAGGGAGATATAATGACCTGATCATTACTGGGGACAGAGTAAAGTCTTTTTAGCAAGCAGAGAGCCCAGAAACTTTCAAGGTGTTAGCTCCAGGGACCTGGTCTGCCACAGATATCCGTGGTCTGAAACTCAGTGTCCCCACCGGCAGCCAGCAGAAACATCTCTCCAGCATCTCCTGAGAGGTACCTAAACACTGGGCTTTCAGAAGTGCTTCAAGAGAAGACTCTCAAGAAGGAAAACATATTTCTGTTTCTTAAACACTAACCTCATCACAAGTCTTTCCTAGAGTCACATGGACTTCTTGACTACCGAACCAACAACCCCCCTTCTGCACTCTCCGAAATGCCTGAGGACAAACCCTGAGAAACAAGAGCGGATGGAAAGTCTTATCATATGGCTGTAGGCAGTAATCCTTCTTATTTTCCACAGAAGTATGTAAAGTATTATTTGAATTCCCTGGGACTAACAGCCTACTCTTGGAGGTGAAACTGCCAAGGATTTGTAATTGTTCACATTGTAGAGGAAATAATAGAATATCTCAAAAGTAAGAAAATTCTTGCTCCAAAAATAATTTTTCTATGGTATTGAGAAAAACAAACCCAAAACAGCTCATTATGGCTTCTCTGTCCTATTTTAGTCCTATTTTCAAATGTAGCATTGCTCTTCTAATGATTTATTACGCCCCATCTCAGCTACAGTCGGCTCTGAATTGTGGTTAATTTTAGCAGAATTCTCATCTTCTGTGCAGAAAAGGTATTTGATATGTGTGATCACAGCTACTGTGTTGTTACAGATTACATTAAGGGACCATGAACACTGCTGCCATGTACCCAGCAGGGCACACTTCCACCATGTGTTAAACCTCTACAACCCCCCCTGAAATCCAACGGCTTCCTCCGTAAGTGAGAACAAAATGTTTTTTAAGCTACCAAGCTAAATAGCTTCCCCTGAGTCCAGTATCCTTTCCTTATTGGGAAAAAAGATGACCTAATAACATAACTCTTTCCCCATTTGCAGCGGCACATTACTGGGTTTCAGAAACAAAGTTAGAAACCAGAACGGGCAACATTTTCAGCTGAGGTTAAGAGTCCTTGGCTGCCTGCAGACCACTCACACCACGCGAGGTCCCAGGACTCTGTGCTACCACCAGGCAAAAAGTGAATATTTTTAGCCAGTGGCTTCAGGCTTTCGGTTTTTGACCAGTAACTTATTAAAACAACGTCCTCTGCTGCTGCTGCCAGGGTTTTGCAAGTGTTTCAATATTCAGTGCTGCACCTGGCAGCTGAAATTAAAGGGGGCTTATTTGGGAATGGTGAAAGTAAAACCAGCACCTTCATTCACAACACATGGGATCCATCTGAGCAAATCTCTTTGTTTACTTCATGGCCAGCCTTTTTCTCTATTTTTCCCACCCCCCAGCCCCCTCCTTTTAGCAATGCAGAAACAACCTGGCTGCAGAACATAAACCCAATGACTTTTTTCAGCAGGGTACGTGTTGCTGTCAGCCTGGTTTGGGCTGCAGGAGCTTTGCCGTTGGACATGATGTAAGAGGCAGGACAAGCAGGTATTTTCAGATGCCAGCTTGAGCTGGCAGTGCTGACAGGTTGAAAAATGAATTTTAGGGTTGTAAGCTAAGCACATTTTGAGCTGAGAGCATCACAGAGAACATCTGCCTGGTCATTTTAACCATGCCCCAGTTTTGCACTCCAAGCACGCTTTGTGTTTCAAGTGCAGCAAAGGCTGATGATTTACATGTTAAATCAAATGATTTCATACAGAATTCCTCCCAGGGATATAAAGCATTGATGGTGGCCACCAACAACAAAGAGCATGGTGACACTGCTGAAATACTATGGATTGGCCCCAAAGCATGCTGAGTTCCCGAGTATCAAATTCAGACATTTCTTTTGACAAGAAACAAGGGAAATGATCAAACAGAGCGAGCGCTGTGCCCACATCGGCATAAGTGACAGCTGCCACACACCTCCCCCTTAACTGATAACTCATCAAACCTTTTCTATTCTATATAGGTCACAGGTCAGTTAAATACGTGTGCTGCCTGCATCAAGTCCCGCACACTGCCGGCGCCTTTCTAGCTGGAGCAGAAGCAGACTGCGGTGCAAACGAGCCCACCAACAAACCCCATCGCCCGCCACGCAGCCGGATCAAAACGTGCATCACTCACCAGGTCAGCTTCACACTCCCTCTTGCAAGTGCTCTGCGCATCTACCCACAGGTTGGGGTTCATGTCATTGGGGCATATCCCAGCGTGGGAATACCGGATCGGAGGGAGAGCTCTCCCTTTCAGAGAGACCTCCAGAAGCAACAGGACACTGCTCTTCCCCAGCAAGATCCACATCCACCGAGTGAACAGCACCAACAACATCTCAGAACTTCTCCAGGGCAATGGCAGTGACCGAGCTGGAGGTAGTTCTTGTTTGCTTGGGGTTGGGGTTTTTTTGGTGAGCCTTAAGTTTTCGAGGAACCCAAACGCACCTGACTCCTGCAAAAACTTCAGCAAGCTCCTTTGCTGCCTCTGTTGATAGTGCAGTTTGGTCTGGACCTCATTGGATTAAAGGTCCTAGGAAGTTACCCCCTTATTTTAAGAGAAACGCCAATAGTCTGAGCAGAGTTAGCTCTATTTATACCCTGCCTCTGTTAACAAGTCAGAAAAAGTAAACTTGATTTCTTTGACAGGCACACGCTTCCTATGTCCTGGTGGCAGTCAGACAGATTTGTTGCAAGAAAAAAAAGCTGGAAAGAGTTTAAAAGGCTGGAACTGGCACGGTGGGACCCCTGCATGTTTCTGAATGCAGGGAGGCCTTCTTAACCCCTTTAGACCTAAAGTACTTCCCTATGCTAAGAATGGCATTTACTTCTGAAAGAGTACTTGTCTAAATAACACGGACCTGCGGTCAGGGGATTTCCCCACGGCAAGGGGCTGCACAATCACTCGCTAAAAGGAACAAGTAATAGGATTGAAGCAATTAAAGCTAGAATATCATATTTTAACAAAGGAAGCAGGGAAGAAATAACTTCTTTAAACTTAGGATAGACAAAGCAGTACGTCTTCATAACGCCTCCCGGGGCTCCTCCGGGCTTTTTTCTTCTCTTTGGTGGGGAGATTTCCAGGATGCTGGTTTTAATGCTGCCCTCCAACCCCACCAGCAAGATGTTAAAAGTGTCCCTGAATTCCTCCACATTTCCTGACAGCCAGATCCCATTGTACAGTGCATTGCTGACCCCTTTAACAGCGACAACAAAAAAATAGTAGAAGTTCAACTCTATGGAAACCTGCATAAAGGAATGTACAGCATTTTTGCATTGGGGGGCGGGGGGGAAATTCAGTCAAGCTGAGTTCCTCGTTCCCTGATTATTACAGCAAGGAGCTGATCCTGCTCATGCTGAACACGTGCCAAAATCCAGGGACGAGTGGAAGAAGTCAGAGTTGCTCAGCACCTTCCAGGATTAGAGCCACTGGGCTGAGCTCTGGGCTAGCTTGGATGGAACCTGCATGCTGCTAAGAGCCTCCTGGGAAGTCCAGGTGAGTTTGCATCCCACGTGGGGTTCAGCAGGGCTGGACCAGCAGTGTGGTGCTTTGGAAGGTGGGAAGGTTTGTGCATCTGCCCTGTGCCTGGCACTGAGCGCCGCAAAGCCGACAGACCCGGGCACAACCCACCCTTACTCTAGTGAAGTTCTTCCACTGGGTTTATTAAACCAGGGTTGTTTTTCATGGCTGAGTTTGGACTTAATTGTCCTCTGAGTGATGATTGCTGCCAACCAGTACAACCAGCAGTGAACTTGGCCACCATGCAGTCAGTGCCCTGGGCCGTAGAGCTCCTGCTCCTCCACTGGGGCAAGGCAGCAGAGTGCAGTGACCTGCTGGTGTTTCCTGAGGATTGCCTCTGAAAGGAAGGGAGAGCAACCTGGAGCTGATCTGCCCTTGGCTGTGGCATTTCTGTGGCAACCCAGGCTTATAAAAGGCTGTAGCACTTTTGATTTGTGTGACCGCATTAACGATATGCACAGGATTTGAATTTCATATGACGTGTGAAAGAAGTTGTCCAAATTAGCTATTTATAAGGAGCGAATTCAACTGCCAGGCAGCAGTTTGCAGTTGATTTATTCTCTCTGAAACTTCAGAAACCTGCATGACACATGTACAAAGTGCGGCTGTGCACGAAATGTTTTATTCAATACTTGTTTACAAAGACAAACGCAGCACCCTGTGATGCCTAAAAAAGCCAACCAAAAATGACACATTCCCAAGAGGTACTTAAAATTCTTACAGCTCTATTAACAACAAAATCACATGTATTAGTGGTTCTGTTGACTAAACAAAGACACTTTATATTGTAGAACTGACTACAGATAAGCTCGGAAACCAGCTGTATGTGGGGCTGAAGAGTGAGGGTATCCCGGGCGCTGGAGGAGCCGCTGTGATCAGTGTGGGGGCTCCTGTATATGCAGGGAAGTTGCCCTCAGCCCATGGTGTTGTCACCGTGTAGCTGTGGATAAATCCCTGCCATCCCCAGAGTCCTTCTGGGCTGTCTTACCCCATTAACCCGCTGGCCCAGAAGTGGGGAGCTGGTGTGTCTCCTCTCCTGGTGCCACAAAGCCACCTCCTTGCACACCTTGGCCATGCTGAGTGAGACACCCACCAGTGTAGGCCCACCTCAGGTGGGACTCCCTTCCAAGGAGGAAGCAGTAACACTATCTTGTTGTTTTCCCCCTCCCAGACCAAGGATCCCTTGCCCAGAGTCACATTTCAGGGGCTCTGAGGGATCAGACACTGGTTTACATCAGACAGACGGAGCAGTCTCCTGCTTTGCTATGTCCTCCTCCATCCAGAAGGATATTCTCCAGCGACAGGTAAGTCCCAGTGCAGCTTTCTGCTTTCACACCCAGGTGTCATGTTCAGTGCATGACGGCCGGGGTGGTGGAGATCAAGGGGTGAGAGGTTAATGAGCTCGGCTGAAGGAGCGGTTGCACGGGACATGCAGCTCAGCTGATTTAATTGTGTCCCTGCTGCAGGTCAGAGGGGTTGTTCCAGGAAAGGTCATTTGAATGGCTGGATTTGATGTATCGTCACCCCAAATGTTGGGCCAGGACTTGGTACAGCAGAGAGGGGCAGGGACACCCCTTAGGAGCTTGGGTGAAGCAATTATCATTAATTTGTTGGGTCACTGTACTAATGTTATAAATGAGGCACAGGAAACCTGTGCTAACTGAGAAATCATGCTTTCAGCAGAACTTTTGCATAGGAGGCCTCTTAGGGAATCAAATCCTGGCCTAATCGAATGGAAACCCGACAGACACTGAGCCCTCCAACTCCCATCATGCTGGGAACAGGGAGTGCTCAGCCCCACGAAGGATCAGACCCTTGGCCACTTGCACACAGCCGGGAGAGGGAAGAAAACAGCACCATAAATCTCCCCATGAATGCAAGCAGGCAGCTCCTGAGGTCAGAGGAGGCAGTGAGGACTCTGAATAACCCTCAACAGCCGCCCTGTCCCTGCCAGGACATCCCAGGCATGCTGTTACCCAACCAGAGAGACACATCCAGGAGGAGACACCACTATGCAGGCTGCCCCAGGTTGGCTTGGGGACAGCGGGGACCCTGGTTGTCCCAGCAGAGTCAGCCAAGCTCTGCCTAATGCACTCAATATCTCCCAGGTTTCACTGAGGGCTGTTTTCTTGCCTGGTTTAAATTAGTTTAGCTCCACTGACCTCAAGGGATCTGACTGGGTACTCCAGCACACCACCAACTAACGCCAGCTGTGAATTGGGGTCTTTGTCAAGGTCCCTGAGCATTGTTTTTCTGCTCTACCTTGTTTATAAAGCATTGTGCATTTTTTGCTTTTATATAAGAAATAAATTATCCTTATGCTCCATTTTTATAAAAAAATCTATTATGATCACCAAGTTCACAGCTTAACTTGTCTCATCCACGTCAGATACTGACGTGACAAAAATATTTCCAAGTGCATTCAAGCCTTGGAAGAAACCCTGCTACTGCCCCAAATCCCCCTTTCTGACCAAGGTGTTGATCTGAGTCTGTTGGATGAGGAGCTGGGACAAGCTTTCTCTGGATCTCAGGCAGACAAACCTGAGCCCTGATGGCACGAAGCAACATCCTGGATCTGCTCCCAGCAGTGTGGACATGTGGTCTCTGACCAGCCCATGCTCCACGGATGTTCTTTCAACACTACACCACAGTCCTGAAAAGCCCTTGTAGGATGCCCAGGGTCCTGGTTAGGGCTGTTCATCTAGAATTGGCTTAATTCTTGTCATTTTTGTAAATGATAATTTCTTTGCTATTTTTCTTACTCTTCCCAAGCTCCTATGGGATGTGCCTGCCCTTCTCTACTGTGCCGAGCATTGACTTAGTGTTTAGCGTGACCCCCTCTCCTGGAGGAGGGAAACAGGGTTCTCTGATGCATGGGAAAGTATAATTGTGTTGGGTTTCTTCTTAAACTGCGTTTAAAGGGGCAGCAAATTGTTGATGGTATTTATCAGGCAAACAGAGCAACCCTCACTTGGAGTTACTCAGCGGACGGTGCATTGATTGCTGGTTTTATTGTGGAAGGGCTCTTGGCAGGAACCATCACCCTGTGATGCTAAACCTCCCACCTCCCATTGATCTCTGCCTCGGCAAAGGGGCCCTTCCAGACTCGGCCTCTCGTGCTGTCTGGGCCTGCTGCCACTCGCAGCCAGTTTTGCCAACACAAACACAAACCACCCCTTCTCAGGATTCATCACTGCCCAGTGGCAGTTTGCTCACTGCAGCATCATAGAATCCCTGAGTTGGAAAGGACCCTCCAGGATCATTGAGTCCAACTCCTGCCCCTGTGCAGGACACACCAAGTCACACCATGTGCCTGAGAGCATCATCCAAACGCTTCTTGAACTCAGGCAGGGTTGGTGCTGTGCCCACTGCCCTGGGGAGCTGTGCCAGTGCTCAACCACCCCCTGGGTGAAAAACCTTTTCCTGATATTGAACCTAAACCTCCCCTGATTCAGCTCCTGCTGTTACCCCAAGTCCTGTCATTGGTCACAGGATTGAAGAGATCAGTACCTGTCCCTTCTCTTCCCCTCATAAGGAAGCCATGGACTGCAGTGAGGTCACCCCTCAGCCTCCTCTTCTCCAGGCTGAACAATCCAAGTGCCCTCAGCCGCTCCTCATAGCTCATCCCTTCCAGGCCCTTCACCATCCTCATGGCCTCCTCTGGACATGCTCCAATAGTCTGATGTCCTTTTTGAACTGCAGAGTCCCAAACTGCACCCAGTGCTCGAGCTGAGGCTGCACCAGTGCAGAGTAGAGTGGGACAATCCCCTCCCTTGACCGGCTGGGTCACGCTGTGCTTGATGCACCCCAGGACAGGGTTGGCCCTGCTGGCTGCCAGGGCACACTGCTGGCACATACCCAGCTTGCTACCGACCAGGACCCCCAGGTCCCTCTCCACCACGCTGCTCTCCAGCCACATCAAGATCCCCAACACAAGGGCTCATGGCCGGAGCAGGCCCTCGTCTGTGCTGGGGGTGTGATGGATGCCCACGGCACCCACTGCCAGGACAGGCAAGCCCGGGGGTTGCAGGTTGGACCTGCGTGACTGTGCTGGACCTTGTCTGCCTTTAAGCTTAGCTTAAAGCAAACACTCTGGCCCTTGAGGCCTCCCTCCTCCTCCATGCAGGGCAGCCAGGCACAGAGGACCTGGGACTGACCCCCTGCGCCAGTGACCTGCCCCTTCCTCTGAGCAGGGCCCTGACTTCTGCCCTGCCCATGGGCACGCTGCTCATGCAGGCAGCCCCAGTGGCACGTTCTTCAGCCCCACCATCATCATTCACACTCCTTAGGTGGCTCCTTGTCACTGAACGGATGAAAATATAATGCCTGAACAGAAAAGTACTTTATAAAAAGCTCTGTCTCATTTAGAGAGTAGCGATGTTCCAGCCTGTACGTAGAGCTTATTGCACTTGCAGCTGATAGCCAGACATCTGAGAGGGAACATCACTGCCAGGTCCCTTTTGGAGCACAGCTGCCAACCTCAAGCAGTAACGTTGCTTCCAAACCCACAGAGAAATCCAGATGATGCCTCAGAACCTTGGCTTTAGCTTGCTTTGGGCTGCAAAGGGCCACATTTTGCCCTTTGAGCAATGTCCTGATCTCACAAACCTCAGCAGGACCTGCTCAGGGGATGGCCAGGAGCCCAGCTGGATGCCTCTCCCCATCCCTCAGAAGAGTGCGTGTCTCACGCTGGCCATGAGGTTGGCAGAGCAAGGAGGATTTTTGGCACCACGAGATGCACCTCTGAACATCAAAGCAAAGGCAAAGGCTGTGTTGGCCACGTGCTTTGGAAGCTCACGCATATGAGCAGGGGTGGGCTCGGGCTGAAGGTAACGACATGCCTGGGTCCTATTTCCAGGGCCATTTCTATGCATAATTACCCATGGAAGCTTATTTCAGTTTCCCTCTCGTTAAGATTTTTGCCAGTGTTCCCTGCAAGCACCCGTAACTAAACAAGTGCTGGGTTTGGGTTCTGAAATAACCCACGTGAGCAGATAACAGCGTGTATGGACACGCTGTGTGTATGGACATGGGGGAACTGGGGGCATATTGAGAGCAGTGATTGCTCACCAAAATGAGCTGCTGTTTCTGTGCAGTCTGCCTCCCGCACAGATGCTCAGTAAGCAGGAGTTAACGTAGTTAGACAAAAGGATTCGGTTTGGGGGGGGGGGAAATCAATAATGTCAGGGAGTTTATTACAGGGTTATGGGCCACCTGCTAGAACTCAGCATTAGGCCTGCATTATGTTGTGTTTCAGCCAGGGCTGATGGCACTGCTCTCAGACAAGGCTAGCGCCAGAATTATTATTTTATGCCTTGGCAGATGGCTTCTGCTCGGGGGTTTTATCTTTGAGTGCAGACACACGACTAATCATCATTTGCTTTCTCTTTCTCTGCTAACGTAAGCTGGGCAGGAAGCAATTGCCAGGTTGATGGTGGTTCATTATTGCTGGGTTTATTCTGTCTGAAACAGCACAGCAAGAGGCAAAGAGGGTACAAAGGAAGATAATCAACCAGTTACCAGTGAGATATGGGGAAAAGCTGGGCTCGGAGGCTTGTCTTTCACTAGCCCAGCTCTCTCTTTCAGAGGCAAAACCTTAGAATATCCCATAGATAATTTGGGGAGTCCGTGGAGTTGGTATCTCTGGATTGTCAAGATTGCAAAGATGAAATGAGTTCATCCCATGAGTTGGGAATGAGTTCATCCTGCACTAGAGCAGGAGGGTCTAAGGCACTTCCCAAAGCCCCTTCCAGCCCTGTTCTCTGTCCCGCTGAATGTGAAGTGAGATCTGCTCCATCAGTTAAACTCTGAGCTAGGGAAATCTGAGATCTGTAATGCAACCTGGAAAGCTGAGAAATGGAACAGCCACAGTGGCACCATTGCAGGGCCAGCACTCTTCAGGTTAGGCCTTCTCAGTTCTCTCCTTGCACGGGGCACAGGCAGGATGAGGGAGCAGTCACCTGCTGAACATGGGGAGGTCTGTACCACACAGGCACACAGCTGCAAGCACAGAGGCTGGAGCACCTCGCTTTGTTGCAGGTTTTAGTAACTAGAGGTTCATTTCATGGCTAACTTGAACAACAGCACCTAGGAAACTTTGGCACCAAACCCATGGTGTGCTCAAGATGTTCCATTCAAGAGGTTCCCATGTCTTGCAGCATTGCTGTGCCTGTATAAGCAATAGCATGAAAACCTCCGTGCTGAACCAGTACATTTGGTGTTGTTGTTGTTGATCTTCCTTTTTCTGTTTGGTTTCAGCTCAACCTGAATGAAAGCTCAGAATACAAGCTTGGCACATCTTTCACCAGTGCCAGTGATGTTTCTCCAGGAACGTGAGTTAATTTAGTTCCACACGTACTGCTGTGGGAGGCTAATGAATATCATTAAACCCATTGCACAGATTCACTTCGGTCTGCAAATGACCCTAATTTAACCTCCCTTATTTACTTTTAGGAATTAAAATCTGGGAGGAAATCACTTGCTCAGCAATAGCCATGAGAGGCTGGAGTCCTGAGACCCTGCTTCCAACCCCACAGGCACCATTTGCTTGTCAAAAAAAGCTAATTTCATATAGAAATGTCACATTGCTTCTGTTTGTGATGTGATTCAACTTATATAAGCAGTAAGGTTTTAACCTGCTGTGCTAATTTAATTTAAACCCCCCCAGCTGTCATCTTTCTTCCTTGAAAGCCCAGAGTTCCTCCTGGTTTGTCCTGTAAGCCTTAACTCCCCGGGACTCCAGCATGAAGGTGCCATCTCACTGTCACTCTGAGCTGATCCTTTTAGAAAGTTTGTGAACCTTTCAGTGGATGAGGTCTGAGCTGAGAGTTTGCAAGGTGAGATAAAACTGCTGCAGATTTGCCTGGTTTTGTGCTTCATTGTAAGACTTCACCAAACCTCTGAATCTGTGGAAGTTTGGAAGCCCTCGTTGTGGCTGGGAGCCTCTCCAGGAGATGCAGAGCAGCTCCCAGCAACTGCGCTTTACATCAGGCAACGAGCGTTGGCTTCTCCAGACAACCTGAAAGTCCCAGAGCTCCTCCGAGGGTTTGGTATCCAAAACTTTGCTATAAACAATAGTTAATTTTCACAAAATGGAACTATTTCCATTTCTGCAAATATGATGAAATCCTTTTAGCATCAATTCTGTCTTCTTGGAATTTAAATCTAAATTAGGACAAAATTCTTTTTAACGGAAGAGTTATTGCCTTCGTTTGGCTTTCTGGCTGCCAGTGGTCCTGGCTGCTGCACAGCCTGTCCTCTAACCATGCTCAGAGCATGGCCTCTGCCAGGAGCAGTCCCCTACCTGGGCAGCCAGGCATATTAACAGTCTTTCCAAGAGGTGAACTATTTTGTTTCAGTTTGCCCTATGTACTCTTTTACCACCAGATGCAAAGTATCATATTGCTTGACCCAGATGATGGCCATCAGAAACAGTAAATTACTTCTGGGCCACTCTCACTGTTACTTGAAATGCCCATGGGAGACTAAACACAGCCCTGGTACAAACAGGGTGCTCCTCCCCTGGCACCCATTGGGCAGCAGAGCTGAACACAAGAGGTGCTGCACTGGAGGTGCAAATGATGTCTGCAGAGCAGTCATGATCTACTTCCACTGATGCTTAGAGCAGCAAGCCAGTCCTGCCTGCCCTGGCAGTGGGCTGTTTGTCTGCACTTAATGGCTTTTTTTATTGCCACTCTTTCTAATTTCAGCTAATTCAACAAACATTTTTATTTTGATCTTTTATTTTTTGCAGCATGAAGAGTCCACCTGCAGCCTACATTGTGGCAGAGTTCACTGAGGTGCAGCACTTTCTTTTCCACAGCAGTTTTGAAGATAACCGGTCCTTGATTGCCTGATGCGACGGTGGCCGGCAGCGTGATTGTAGGTAATGTTTAAGAGCTTCACATGGTTTAATTGTTATCATTTTCCTGTGCCTCCAGGGCCCACACATTGGGCTCATTGCGTTTCCTAACCAATTGCTAGGATTGTGTTTTAATGATAGACGCAGCAGGCTGCCTCTGAGCAGGGAGGTACAAAGGAATCGCAGGATCGTTAGAGGCAGGCGTTTCAAACACGCTCTCTAATGGCCTGATTTTTCTCTCATTGTAGTCGATGGTAAATATTCTGCTGACTTCAAAGGAGAGCAGGGTGAGGTTACAGCCAAACACTCTTGGAAATCCCACCCAGCGCTTGATTTTTCTTGACCTGAAGGCCAGTTCAGTCAGCTCTGCTTCCACAAAGGAGCTTTCAGGAGTCCCGTAAAGGCTGCTGGAGTGATTTTAGCCCTGAGTTCACATGGTAGCAGCATGTGAATTGTGGCAAATGTAGAGGACGATTCAAATTCAGCCCTTCCAAGTTCTGATTTCTCTTCTGCAGATGTCCGGCTGGCATCACTCTTGCTCTCTCCACGTTGACTGTGGGGAAATTTAGGGCAATGGGATTCCTAATTAGATACTTCTGTTTGGTGGGGTGAACTCCTGCAGTGAAATGGGAGGATTTGGGGTACTCTCACAAAACCTTTGGCTTTGCTGTGCATCAGCCATGAGAACAAGCTGGCCTATGCACCTGGAAAATCTTTACATCATCTCTGCAACCCATGGCATGAGCTGTGACTTTGTCTCTTCCCATCACAGAGAAAATGGTCTTGAATTCATTTTTCTTTTGTGTTTCTCTAACACCGTAGTTACAAAGCCCTGTAGGGTGGAAAATCAGACTTTTCCCATATATTTTCAAGCATTTTCACAAACTCATTTCCTTTTAAAATCAATTAGATTTGTCTATATGGAACTGTTACCTACACAGGACCCATTCCTGTCTCTGCCACTGACATTCTATGCACCTGGACCGCTTACTCCCTCTCTGCCACAGCTTCCACCTCTCTGAAGGGGACTATAAAGCTCACAAGTGGGTCGAGTGACATCAGTTTGTCTTTTAAATCCCTACTTCTTGCCATTGTTGCAGAAGTGACGTGTGAGTGTGAGGTGTGATTTGCTGCAACCCCAAAACAGTCTGAAAAAAAATGTCGAACGCAAAAATTGTGCCTGCAGCCATTTGTTTGCATGTCTTAAGCTGTAGCTTAAGCACAACCCTTTCTAGCTCACACACACACATACTTTTTTTTAACTTTGCCATGGCTAGAAACCTAATACTGTTACTGTTTCTGAGCATACACACTCAGTTTGTACTTTCTCAGCTCCTTCTTGGTTTCTTTGAGGAATCTGGTGTACCAATGGCCATGGAAAACCAGGTTAGTGCACAGTGGAGGCTTTCACAGCCACTAATCTTGATGACAAAATTATTCGAACAAACACTTCTTGTGTCACCGATATATATTATGTAAAACCTTGTGACTTTGATTATGTGTCTATAATACAGATTAGTCTGTTTGGGTGTTTGGTGCTGACCTCCAATAAGCTCCTAAAGTATTAGCAAGAATTTGCAAGTGACAGGCAGGCAGAGGTGCTGTTCTGCCTAATCCCATTCTCAAAACTCTGACTATATATGCCTGAACAGTTTCTGTTGCTTTCCTTAAGGCACTGGGTTATTTCTTTCTCTGCCCCCTCCCAACTGTCTTTGTCCTTCTCTCCACTGCTTTGGTGTATCACAAATGTTGGAAGATTTAGCTAACTTTATGGACTAGAGCCAGGAAGACAGCGAGAACAAATTTAGAATAGGAGGCAGAGAATGTACCAGCTGGGAGGTGATGCTGTCAATCTCCATGGAGACCTCTTTAGTTACAGCTTTGCTAATTACTCTGTTGAGTATAGTGTCTGGTTGAAAGCCCATCCAAGTCAGTGGAGAGTTTCTAATTGACTGGCCATGTCTCAGGACCATGAAGAGTGCACAGGCAAGAAATGCAACCGGTTATGATTTGCATTCGTGGCTTTCTCCTTGGTGGCCAAAACACAACCTAAGGAGAATCTGGAAACCTTGATCTGGTCTCCTGCGTGGGACCAGCTTCTTCTAAAGAAAAAAGCCCTGCAGAAACAAATGTAGACCTTAGCAAAACATTTTTTTTCTTAGGAATGCAGGTTCATCTTCTTGGTAACAACATGTACATTTTCCACAGGAGTCAGCTCCTGCGGGAGATGAACTGGGACAAGATCCACAGAAGCCTTCTGGCTCCAAATGCCCAGATAGAACATGGGCTTGTGCAGGAGTGGGGCAGCTACATACGTTTGCTCCACGTCTCCACAATGAGCCTGTTTCATGGCTTAGGAGAGCAAATTGAGGGACTACAGACACTGGCAGAGAGAAATGCAGCCAGTTGTCTGGAGAACAAGCAAAGGTGACCCCTCATCTGCTCAGTTTTTTGGGTTAGAACATCTCTTCTTCACTCAGAGGGGATTGGGCTCACATCTGGGGACCCTACCCACAACTGCAACACAAGCAACAACAGCCCTCAGGGGGAGAAGTTTGGATCCATGGCACTGCAGCTCAGGCTTGTCATTACTTGAAGCCAAACTGGCTTTAGACACTAATCCACTGAACAATTTCCAGTTGTTATCAAAATCTATTGGACTTCTTAACCACGAGTCCCTGAGCTGATGTACCACCCCCCTCAGGTTCCAGTTTTCTGACTTGTTTATTCCAAAATTAGTTATTTGTCCTACAAATAGGAACAACATTAAATTAACAAATGAAAAAAGAAGCAGCAACACACCATACCTGATTTCTAAAGCCAGAAAACTGGATGAGGTGGAGCTTCAAATTTAACCTAATTCAACTACACAGCCTCACATGGGGACTTCCATAGGGCCAGCACAAAAACTGGTATAATAGAAACTGTGTCTCCTGTGTGGCTTTGACTTCCTCATCTGAAATTGTGTCCTCAGCATTCAAATACTCATTGAAAGGCCCAAAGCAAGCAGCGTAAATTAATTCAAATCTAGGTGAATATCAGGCTTGACTCTTAATTAATTCCATCTTTATTCTTCACCAGTCCTGCCATTTCTCCAAGCCTTAACGCCATGACAACTTTAACTATCCCTCTTTGTGTGTATGTACATTAAGTATAATGTTTAAGGTTTCTGACTATTGCTAAATCTTATTTCTAATACCCTTACACGAGTGCAGGGTTGGTTGAAATTGCCAGAAACATTATTTTGGTGGGTTGGGTGGGGACTGGGTGTTTCAAATATGATTATACAGCTGTATCACTGTGTAGATGGAAATGAAGCCTTTAAAAATATGTTTAATCATAATTTTAAATGACTGAGAACTTTGTTAAAGGAGTTGGGGAATGAAACCTGAAATGCAAAAGGAGTGAAAGACTTCATAAGCCTTAAAAAAAAAAAATAGGAGCAAAGACCCAACAGACAGACTGTGGTTTCTCCAAAAAAGGAGAAAAGAACTGATCCAGAGGTTCAGCCACAGTCGGAAGCTTGCAAAAAGACACATACTAAAACTAAACCAATAAAATCTGGAAAACTTGCTCGGAGGACAAAGAATGGCCCATCTGTCCCTTGTGGTTACTCCAAGCAGCAGCAGGATGTCCAAGCCATGTCACAGCGAAGCGCTGGCCCTGCCCTGCCAGGCATGCCCCAGTGCCCCCAGTGATGCCCGCAGGCTGTCGGGGCTGGCCCGAGGCTGGTGGATACAGTTCCCCTCTGGGTGGTGGATGTCCAGGGAGCACTGAGCACATGTAAATCACACAGAAAACAAAATGTCACTGATCTGGGCTCCACACACTCACGCACTCTTGCTGTGGCTCAGAGCTCAGATATTCCTGCTGAAGGCCAAGGACATTTAGCAGGCACATTTGGGAAGCGAAGTGACTGCTCGCTTTTGTGCAGCCAAGCCATGAGCAGCAGTGGGTGCAATTCCCAGCAGCTTCCAAAGGCAATGGGCGAGTCCTCTGCCAGCACCTGCCCCTGTGCATCCAGAGCCACGCAGCCCCTGCTGCTCTTGGTAGGAAGGTGTGTGCGTGTGTGCCCTGCGTAGGTACAGGCACCGTGGGGGCTTGCCAAGTGGGCACAAACCCAGCTGCCACATGGGAAAGGCGAGGGAAGGAGCTGGGAAAGAACACGCTCCTGGCTTTGCCTGGGTTTGATGTGTGCAACACCAGCACTGATGAACAAGGAGGGGTCAAGGGGTGTGAGGGGCTCTGAGGCTCCATGCGTGGGGCAGGAGCAGGGGGCTCATGGCGGCAGCGGGGAGTTTTGAGTCAAGGGAACGCGCTGCTAATCCTCTTCTACACAGTCTTTCTTGCTGGAGGAAATCTTATGACTCCAGGGAGAAGTACGTTGTGTAACTAAGCAATGGTGAACCCGAGTTGCATTTAACAGGGCTTGGCACAAGCGTGAGAGAGTAGGATACCCATCCCCAGAGAGCGTGAGAGAGACCGGCTCAATGCATCGCCCGCCGGCTTCGAGTCCTTAAAAGCCCTGATGTGGCCCTGGGAGAGGAGCTGAAGTAGAGGGAAAAAAAAAAAAAGAAAAAAGCCCCACAACCCTAAAGAAATCAGCTCACTGCGCAGGGCTTCCCTGTGCTTGTTGTTGAAACATTGCATAATGTCCCTTTGCACTGTGCAGGGCTTTGAAATCCGCAGGATCAAAGCTGTGTGGAGACACTAGGGATGTGCCGAGACAAATTTAAAGGCATTTTACAGTTAGAGCAAGACGTGCAAAGCCACATTTTGGGCTCCTCTCGCTGTTCCACCGTGACATCTAGTGGTACTGTGCAGTTTTACCCATGGATTAGGGTCTGGGTTTCTGTTCTTAGGCCTATCCTGAAGTAGCTTTCCCCCATCGGTCTGAAAGATGTCGTGTATGATTTTGGAAAAGGCTATTTTGCCACTTTATCTTATTGGATTTTTCCAGATTTGATAAGATGGGATTGCTTACAGCTTTCACAGCGTGCACGAGAGCATTCTGCTTCCTAAGGCGTATCGCTACATCCCCACGTTTGTGTGCCTACTCTTGGTGTTTTACAACTTTATGTTGCAAATAAATGGGGTCATGGGTTAAAAAGTGTGATCATTTAAGACAGCTTTTAGTGAAAATGGAAGTGAGTTAAAATAAAAAGATCTAGGTCCCAGCCGTGTCCAGCTGAGGGCTGCTCTTCCAGGTCTCCAGCCTGAACAGCCCCAGGTCCCTCAGCTGCCCCTCATCAGACCTTGTGCTCCAGGCACCAGGAGGTGTCTTTTGGTGCAAACTGGGCAAAATTTTTGCTCAGCCTGTTACAGCATGACATCAACAGCATGTGATCTGGTGTTAAAAAAACCTAAATGCCACTGAGTCACTGTGTAACCTTTGTCATGCTCGTTAAAAATGTCACTGCTCCCTGTGCAGGTCCCTCCTGCATCCATGAGGATGCTTGCAGAGATGCTGGGGGTCGCTTGGGGGAAGGCCTGGCCCGTGCACCTCATAGAATCATAGAATCATAGAATCATTATGGTTGGAAGGGACCTCCAGGGTCATCAAGTCCAACCTTTATCCCATCATATTCCTAACCATTAGTCCATCAGACCATGGCCTCAAGTGCCTCATCCACCCGTTTGTTGAACACCCCCAGGGACGGTGACTCCACCACCTCCCTGGGCAGCCCATTCCAGTGCCCAACCACTCTCTCAGTAAAGAACTTCTTCCTAATCTCCAACCTAAACTTCCCCTGATGGAACTTGAGGCCATTTCCTCTCGTCCTGTCATCAGCAATTGGGGAGAAGAGACCAACACCAGCCTCACTACAACCTCCTTTTAGGTACTTGTAGAGGGCAATAAGCCTCTCCCTGATTCAAAGTAAGATGATCTTTCCTCTTTTGCTGTTTGTTTTGGAGTTCCATTTGTAGTGAGGATGTTTGGGGACAGTCTGGATGGTCAGTGCAGCACATGGGGGCTTCACGTAACCGCTACGGCTGTCACAGAGCACAGGGGAGTGCGGAGTGAGTGCGACCCACAGCCTGAGTCAAACGGACGGTTAAAGTGATGTCGCTGATGTGAAAGGTAAGGGGTAAAAAACCAGCACAGCCAGCTCAGTGCAAATTTCCCACTGGTGGCAGACAGTGATGCCAGAATAGAAACTGGAGTTATGGAGCTCCCCGGCACACGCAGCCCTGGTTTAATGAAACGCGTGAGCAAGCGCCAGGGAGGGAAGGGC
>VZRW01000462.1:213605-241705 GCA_013398125.1 Aegotheles bennettii
GGCGAGGGAGGCTTGGGCAGGCACGGGGGGGCTCGGGGGTCCCCAGGGGGCCGGGCACCGGGCACCCCTGGTGGGAGCCAGGGCACAGCTCTTGTGTGTCTCGGTGTCCCGGTTACACAAAAGGCAGTGCCGGTCTCGGGAGGCTCTGAGATTACTGCTAAAGAGGATCATGGTGAGAGGAGCTCGCCCTTCCACCTGTCCCCGGCTCTGCTCCAGGACGGCTTCTAAAGTCGCTCCTGCCCACCAGCACAGCTCTTCAGGACACACTTTCATGTTGTAGCGAGGTACAAGAGGGGCTTCCCCTGCAGAGCTTCCAGTAGAATCACAGCTCTTACAGATTGATATGATGAAGGAAACTTTCTTCATTGGTACTGCATTGCTTTATGCTCCAGTGCCTGAGGGGCTCCAGGAGAGCTGGAGAGGGACTGGTGACAAGGGCAGGGAGTGATGGGATGAAGGGGAACAGGTTCACACTGAAAAAGGGGAGGTTTAGCTTGGATATTAGGAATAAATTCTTTCCTGTGACGGCCCAGAGAAGCTGTGGCTGCCCTATCCCTGGCAGTGCTCAAGGCCAGGTTGGATGGGGCTTGGAGCACCCTGGTGTGGTGGGAGGTGTCCCTGCCCATGGCAGGGGGTGGCGCTGGGTGAGCTTTGAGGTCCCTTCCAACCCAAACCAGTCTGGGATTCTGTGATTCCCAGTTGTCTCTCTACATGCAACTCGGGTGAATTAGGACGGGCGTGTGAGGAGCAGCTGGGGTGATAGATCCGAGGCTGACAGCACAAGCCTTCTGCTTCCTTCCCCACAGGACCTGTTTGCACTGGGCCGCTAAGCGGAACCATGCTCAGGTGGTCTCCTGCCTGCTGGATGCTGGTGCAGATAAGCAGATCCTCACCACCACAGGAGAGCTGGCTGCAGAGTTAACTTCAAAACCAGACATCCGGAAGATTTTGGGAGGTACTGTTCCCATCTTAAGTCACGTAGAATTCTTGGTCTGAAGACTAAAGCATTTTTAGTGCTTTTATCTGAGGCAGTAGATGGGTAAAACTTTGGCTAGGACTACTGAATGTCACTAGATAGCTCTGATAACTGTAAATCACACTTGGGCAAACAGGCATGGGGATTTCAGGTAGGAAGGCCTTTCATTCTGAACTGCCCTGGTGTTGGTATTAATGTGCTGTGATCCTCAGTCAGGCAATGATGTTGCTTACTGAACTACTTCTGAGCAAGAGAGGAGTTGGCTTGGGTATTGTATCAAATAGTCACTTACTGAAGAAATACTTGGTTTAAATTGTTGGCATGGGCCATAATACACTATTTATAGCAGTGATATTAAAAGCACTGTAAAATGAGGTTTAACAAATCAGTTTCTTTGAAAACGCTGGAGTAACACTACTAGAAATGATGGATCTTTCAACAGTTATTTCTTCCCACATTGCTTTTGAAAAACACATTTTAAAAAACTCATCTACAAATTCTAGAAATGTGTAGTTTTCTTTCAGTTTACAGCTGCTTGCCTTCCAGGTGTTACATGCTTATGAATCCTTAGTATCAACCTTTGATTACTTCAGTGTGTTGTAGTTTCAAGGTACAATAGGAAAGCTAAGTCGATTCAAAATAACAAAAATCTATCCAGTAACATAGTGGGGTTTTTTTCTCTCTTCATCCCCTACTCCCCCCCATTTTTGAACTTCATTAATAGAGGAAGAAACTGAAAGTCAAGGAGTGAAGGATTTAGATCTGCCAATTCTTGCAAACTACTTGGCCGACCCACCATTCCCGTACATATACACTGAAGAAAGCATTCCAGAGAGCTTGGCAGAATCCCAGAATGAAAGTGCTTCCGTCTCTTCTGCTTCGCAGTGTGAAACCAGTCCTTGTCCATCAGCAACTCAGGTTGAAGGCATATGCACACCTACATCATGCAACAGTGAAGATGATGTTCCCGCACTAGAGGCTGCAGAACAGCCGGCTGCGCCGCCGGCAGCAACCGCAGCACCGAAATGCATCGAGCCTGAAGCATGGAATGGCCCCACATGCCCGCCATCCTCACCTCACATCGGAGCATGGAACGGCCCCACGTGCCCGCCATGCTCACCTCACACTGGAGCATGGAATGGCCCCACGTGCCCACCATCCTCGCCTCACACTGGAGCATGGAACGGCCCCGCATGCCCACGGTCCTCACCGTCCTCGCCTCACCTCGGAGGGCATGAGGTAGCATCCAAGCAGGCTGTACCTCTGCAAACAGACAGTTCCCCAACTGGTCCTGCACCAACATTTCAGCCCTTTTTCTTCACTGGAACTTTCCCTTATAACATGCAAGGTAATGAAGTATAATTCCCATCCTATTCTATTCTGTTCCATGTTTTTGCTACTGGGTGAAAGCTGACGTTAAAGAAGCATTCCCCTTTCAGACTCGGGTGGATTAGAGGCAGAGCTGTTGAATTCTTTGGTCGAAGTACCCAGAACATTTTTTCTAAGTAAAATAACTCTTATACTGTATTTTAAACATAGTATTACTTTGCAAACAGGTGGAAAGATCAGTCCAGGCAACATAAAAGTTCAAATTTTGCAATATATTTTATAGTATCAAATGTATCTCCAATGGATTGGTAACAACTTGACTTTGTGACTGAATGGATCAGATTTTTAACATGGCAACCCTGCTTCCCCCCTGCATTTCTTTATATTCAAATGGAAGCTTTCATTAACTGCACAGTGTATCTCAGTGAACAGGCACTGTATTATAAAGCATGAAATTGATACATAATGGTAAATACTTTAGTGTTAGTTTTGAGTTGGGGTTTTTTTGAGGAAGAAAAACTTTTAATATTTAATATTTTTTTTCAATCAGAACTTGTACTTAAGGTGAGAGTCCAGAACCTCAGAGACAATGACTTCATTGAAATTGAACTGGACAGACAGGAACTGACCTATCAAGATCTGCTCAGAGTGAGTTGTTGTGAATTGGGCATTAATCCAGAACAAGTAGAGAAGATCAGGAAATTACCTAACACACTAGTGAGAAAGGTAAGAATTGAAATTGGGGATTTAATTTGACTTTGCAGACATCAGAGAAGGCATTTCTGTAAAAGATCACCAGAATATGGATGGCCTTGTGTTAACAAACAAAAACTGACTTAAGCTCACAAATTTAAAAGGATATTGGATTTTTCTTAAAAGTTCCATCACAACTTTAAAATATTCTTGTCAAAGGAGGCAGAATATTTCAGCTCCTATTACAGCTTGACTTTTATTTTAAATGTATCAGAAATGGTGCATTAGTGTGCTTTTAGCATAATTGCCATGTACTACCTCACTATTTGCTTGCCTAAAAAGATCAAATAATAAGGGGGAAAAACCCCACGAATTGCTATGTGAGTAATTTAAAGATATGCCATTAACAAAAGAACATGTTCTTCTGTTCCAAAAATACCTATTCTGGAGGTCTGTAAATGAAATGCATTTGGTCACAACTCTTAGTTAAGTGACATGCACAAACACAGTCGTCAAATAATGAGGTTCAAGGAGGAAAAAAACAGCTCAAGAGGGAAAAAAAGAGTGCTTTGCAAGAGTGTGTCTACTGGTGGCATTTTTTTTCTTTCATTATTTATTCCTCTTGCTGGGTGTGACCTCCCTGGAATTTTAGTTTTTACTTCCTTTAGCTATTTATTACTGTAAATATTTACAAAGTAAGACCAGATAGGTTTAGAAGTAATGCCTAGTTCTGTCTGTTCTTTAAAAGGACAAGGATGTTGCCAGACTTCAAGACTTCCAAGAGCTAGAGTTGGTTCTTGTGAAAAGTGACAGCTCTCCTTTCAGAAATGCTGCATCACCTTTGACTGACAGACCATGCTACAACAGCAGAGCAGCGAAGCTGACCTACTGACTCTTCTAGAAGCATGCCCAGTATGAAAACTTACAATTCCATGCTGCTGCCTTTCGAAGGCAGTGAATTAAGCGTGTGTAAAAACCTTAAGTTATTGTTAGGGTTACTATTTTAACTAATAGTTTAGCTTTTATATTTAATATCCCCTTTGCTTTTATTTTTTTACTCGATACTGTATTCAGGTAAGGGATACCTCATTTGTCTACTAAAATCACATGCTTCCAATGTATTTCCATGCAGTTTGTTGGTTGTATTTGACAGAGGGCAGGAAAGACTTAATTGTTGATATGAAACATCTGTTCGAGTACTCCCACTCTTTGACCAAGAGCGAGCCATGGAAAAGAGATTCAGTAAGTTGTGTGTCTGTGTGTGTATGTATATATGTATTTTAAACTGCCTGATTAAGCTAAATGTCAGAGAGCACTTGGCATACAATGAACAGCTGCTCTCTGAAAATGAAAAACATGCAGGTCCTGAATTTCTTGCCCCTTCACAAGGTCTACCAGGATGCATTGTCTTGCCTGCTGGTGACAAGAAATACTTAATGCTTTGCACTGACAGCATAAACATTTTCACTGCTGAAAATAGGGGGAGTAAGAGCGTCCAGATTTAAATGTTCATTTCTTTACAGTATGAGAATATAGTAACCTAAGTGATGGCATCCCTCCACCACCACAAAAAAAATACATGGAAGGCTCTCCCTTAGTTAAGGAGCATTTGAGTCACAAAGCAAGCTGAAGTACCCATTCAAAAGCAGGCCTGTATGTTTCAGGAGCTCAGGAGAGGATCACAGATCTGTTTTATTTTCTCCTTAAGCTACAGAATGCTTAACTTGCATTTAAGCAAGTCATAATGAAAACATCCATCTGTGGTCTTATGAATGGCAAAAGTAATCATTAAAACACACCTTGCAGTCACTCCCTTTCAGTCCAAAGGAAGTATTTAAGTGGCAGCATTGCTGGAATATCAACAGCCTGAAGCTTTTCTCATTAATGTGGTAGGCTGCAAATTTACACCTTAGCAGGCTTTTTGTTTTCTTTTGGACCAAAAACTACAATGATCACCAAAAACCTTAAATGGGTACTGGGGTGGGTAGAGGGGTGAGGGAGTTGTTTTTTCTGGACGTGAGTTTCCCCTCCTCCCCCCCTCCCCCCCCCCCCCATTGATTTTCTTTCCAATTCTGTTTTTTGAAGCTGCACTACAACAGAGCTTATGCACAGCTGACGCAGTGTTTGTTGTTGTTGATCGGGACTGTTGACATTCAGACCATAAATAGCACAATCAACATATTTTAGTAGGAGCAGCACGGCTGCTGCCTTGCCTTAGCTTCCTGCAGCACAGCTGCTTTATCCTCCAAATGGCTCCTCTGAGCAAGGAAGGTCAGTAAAAGCATGCATGGCAGAGGAATGCAGAAACCTCTTCTGCCAGGAGATGCTTGACTCTGGGTTCAGGATTTCACCCAGTTACTCTAGGCTTAAAAGTCTTGCTTAGCGCGTTCAAAATAATTACCCTCCTTTCCCACTTGCTCCATATGCATCTTATAACTGCTAACTCCCTACTCTCAAGCCTGGCCTGTCTCTCTCCAGAAGCTGGGCTACTTTAAAGCCCAGCTCAACTCCTGGTAAGCTCAAGACTGTGTCAGAGTATGAAGTAACATTTCCTAACTACAACTCCTGCTTTGTTTTTCTTGCCGAACAGAAAAGGAGTTTTTATTTTAACAATTGTATACTTACCTTTTTAGCACAGCTTGGAGGCTAGTTGAGACTATGTGCAATAACTGTTTGAAAAACAGTAGTAATTAAGTGGCTCAAAATTAAGAGTGTCTGATTTCTTTTCAGTTCCTTTGTTCAGGAAATCAGTGTGAAGACTGCCTCCATTAGTTACTAAACATTCAACTATAGGAGCAGCTGATTTAAAAAGCTTTACTTGCTCTAGTTTCCAGAAATTGTTAATGTGATAAGACTAAAACTTTAATCGTGATCTGACTGTACTAATAACAGTAGGTAAGTCTATGCATTCAGAGAAATATTTTTGTATGTTTTAATGCAGTTTGATAAACTCTAAGGCACACTAGTTATGTTAACTATTTTGTGTTGTTTTTGTTTTTCCTTTGAACAATAAACCATTGGTATGACAACTGAAACTAGGTTTACAAAACTTACTGTTCTTCCAAGGACAACTTTTATTTGCACTACAAACTTGTACTGAATTGACATTGCTACTCTTCACTTATATTAAAGTATCCCTTGTTTCAAGTACCTGGCTCTCTTCCTTTTTCAGAGGGTGGAGGGTATGATACAGGACACTAGAGTGGACAGGATGCTCTTAAAATTTTAAACACAACCTAATAAAAGTCTGTCAGGCTGTCAAAACCAGTATGGAGAAACCACATAGGAGGTATTACTTAAATAAGCTACTTGGCTTTTTGCTTAGCATTCCTAAAAAATCTGAGATGATGTTTATCTTGGGCTTGAACTCTGAAGATGACACTTTTCACATAGATGAATCTATTGTGGAGACGCTCGTTACAGTCAAAGCTGGAAGTAGTCACTACAAAGGCACTGAATGCTTTGAAAGAGAACGTTCCCTTCATCTTCAATGCACTAAAGACATTACTATCAGACACGTCAGAATCTGAATCCCAGTCCAACTTACTATAAGGTACCTAATTTTATCATTTATACCTCTGCAAAATAGGGGAAAATGCTAGTCCTATACAAATATGTGCTTTAGCAACTTCAAGAAGTAACACATTGCACCAGAGGGCCAACATGCAGGGCGTTTTCTGAGCGCACTTCCACAAACAGAAGACACAAGGCACACCACAACTGGAAGCAGCACAACAGTGCTTCGTCCATGTGTGACTATGAAGGACAATGCCTTTTTTTAAAAAAAAAGGTGAATTCAACACCTTACAGATGCAGCACTGAAGTACATTTCACTGTCTGTGCTGAGTAGCACATGCTGCAGTTCTCTTCCAACAAGAACTATGCTTGCATTACAGCTTCACAAGAAAGCATAAGGCACATCTCTCTTCCCTCAGAACATGCAGATTGTGCATGCTTACCAACTGCATACAGCTGTTAATTAGTACTCCAAACTGATGCTACAATGCAAATATAAGGCAGGCTGATGGCCAGTCTCAGCAGTGGCATCTTTCTGATAATGCTGGAAGTACAACTGCTTTATAAAAGCTTAGAGCCTGCATCTTTATTGTGATATTTCGCTGATTTACACAACTGCAGCATAAGCTGCACTTTTCAGGGGACACAGAATCCAACAGCTGTCCAAGTGCTGAAAAGGTAAGCTTGAAATGAAAAACTAACTGATGGCACCAAAAAAACCCAAACCCACAAACACCACAGCACACACACTAAGCATCCAAATTAATGGACTAAGCTTGAAGACATGAGTAGATTTATTAGGAAAGAAACTTATTTAAATGTTCAATGACAGAGACAATCAAATTCGTAACAGAAATTCAAAGATACTTTATTTCCATTTCTCGTATATCAAGAAGCTAGGAATAGCTTAGTTGTAAAAATGGGATTCATTTTAGTTCGATTCACACAAATACTAAACATTTATTCTTGTGTTTTAAAGTCCAAGAATGAAAACTTGCAATTAAACACTGAGCAAGCCATGTGTTCAGGTTATGTTGGTTTCTTATCTTAAAAAGTCTTAAAAGAAAAAAAGGATACAGGACTTATATTCTCAGTAGCATATGTGCTATTATCAACACAACTTTCTGAACTCTGGGAGTAAACACCAGTCCTGAATTAAATTTTATAAAAAAAAAAATAATTTCTAACTCAACTTTATATTTTTCTACGCCACTACAGCTTTCTTTCACCTCATTTTAAAGCAGATCTTCAGTTTAAGCTGTCTTCCGCTGTCTTCGCAGACTCTTCATGTAGTAGTCCTATAATGCAAAATTTTGGGAAAACAGACAATTAGACAGCATTAAGAGCATTTAGTTTGCCATTCCTATATATTGGCCCAGTTGTTAGCTGTCATCTTAACTCTACAAAAATGTCAACATTGAACATGTTTTAGAAGGTGGCTTTAGAAGCAATAATGTAGCATTAATGGTTTAATAATCAACATTAAGTGTTTAAGAGTTCCTAGCATAAATAATGAAACTACAGTAACAATTTATGTTGCAAAGAGCTCATTTATCAGCTGTACTCTCCACTGTTACTTCCTTATGTCAGGAATACAACTAAAGACCTTCTGTAAGAGCAAGAAAGCTACGTCAAGAGTGGGGAAAAAACTTCAAGTTTTCCTTTTAATACAGTATTTTTATTTCCTATGGTTTAGCTGCTTCATTTCCAACAAACAGTTTTTCACCACATATTCTTGCCATGAACATTGTAATCATTTGTTGGTATCTGTCTTTGCATTTACATTTGTCTTACAAGTCTGTTATCAGCCATTCCACTTCTTGTACTATGGCTGACTGCAATTTCTCCTACACAGTAGGAAATATTAAACACATACCTCTTAAAGACTTGAATTGCATTGAAAGTAACAAGGCGATTATTATGTAGTGTTTATTGCATTTTAAACTCTTTAAAGATATCTAATTCTGGGCAGCACTGCATCCCTACACACGGTTGAAAGAAAATTCCATTCTGTTAACATCAGATGTACAGTATTCACACAATACACAAAAAGTCCTTTTCACTATCTTGAAAATCAAAAACACAACAGTAAGCTTAAAGATTACAGGCAACAGCATTCAAACATGGATGTGGGTAGAGAAAGGAGTACCTGGCATGAGTACCTGCTTAGTTTGACTGAATCCTTGATTTTTAATTTGGCTTTTCATGGGCCGCTCACAACACCAACGCTGTGTGAGGTATGGTAGTCAGCTGCAATAATTCATAAACCCTACACTTCCATCAATCCAATGCTACTGGCTCTCGAGTTACAGAACAAACTGCATTAGAATGCAAGGCAATAAAGCAAAAAAACTAGAAACATCCTTGACAAAGAAATACTAGCAGTTTATATGAAAACAAAAGTAGTCCAACATGTGCCTCAAATATTAAGCATTAAAGCAAAAGTTTCTGCTGATGTACCAACACAATATGGACTTAAATACAAAAACAGTTCAACTTTTTTTAAAAAACGATAACAAAATCCCTAAAAATAAAAAAGGATAATTAATTTTTCTATGGTGGCTATATTACAAATATGTCCCAAAGAGGCACACTAATGGGGGCACGAGTCTGCTACAAAATAGCTGAGACAAAACAATGTACCTCAAAATGTTTTGCAGGACTACACTGTCTTTTCCTTCAGAAGGTGCTTTAGTATGTCTTCTTACTTGGCTTAGTTCCATCTTCATCTGTGCATACTTACGCTGCACTGTTAAACAGTAACAAAAAGCCCTAATCAAAGTTTGAAATAATGCACTTACCTCTGTCTGATCTGAGGTCATATCAGATCAGTTTTAATTGGACTGAGTGTCACCTTCAGATTTAATGTCTTCACTGGTCCCATTGACCTCATTCTTAGTATCACTCTCCTTCGAGTCTGTATTTGTGTCTTCACTCTGTTTTTCTCGACTACTGGACTTCATACTACTTTTTTTATCATCAGATCCCCTCTTTTCTGCCATGAAAGAAGACATTGACCATGGATTTCAAAGTAAAAACAAACATTGCACATGTGAGATATATATTGCATACAAAATGGGACAGTTACTTTCTATAGCAATAACAGTAATACTCAAAAAGTTACAGCAATAGGCTTTAGACTACCATGCTGGAATGGAGAGAGTACAAAAAAAAGGTCGAAGGGGACAGCACAGGGTGGGGAAGAGGAGAAAGGACAGACCTCCTAACAGAGGCAGCTACTCAGCTCTCTGCTGAAATACACAATCTGGGGGCAAAGAGGCGGTCAAGAAGTTAGGCAAATATGTAATTATGGTGCATGGCTTCCTTTCTTACTGTGGGACTCTTTTTGTCCCCAAGTTTTAATTTATGATGCATATGGCCTTCTCTGGCTTACAATTCTCATTAAATATGGTTCTTGAAAAGACAATCAGAAAAAGAGTGATGGGACGATGCATCGGTGCATTATTAAATAAATCAATACTTGCCAATTAAAAAAACTAGCAAGCCCAAACAATCAAATACTTGGGCAAACAATATTAAGCACCGCTAGCTTTGAAGTTCGGTGTCACAGTAACAATCAAAATTAACTTTACTGTACAGTACGTCACAGAAGCTGCACACTTGTCAGCATTATTGAGTCTCAATTTTATAAGAACAGCAGTCATTCATAATCCACTCAGTAAAAAGGCTTGGGGGAGACAGTTTATAAGATATATAAAAAGCACTGTTTTCCAAAGGCAAAGGAACAGCAACATGGGAAGAACCCCAAAATTTCACCATGAATTGGAAAGCTGATTGAAGAGTTTGCTACACTGCTGATAAACTCATGTTTTGTTTAATAATCTTCAAAGAAGGAAGGAAGCCAGAAGTAAAAATATTTATTTCCGTGGGAAGAAAAACATTCTGTATTAGAGCTGCATGCCTCATCTGTATGTTCAATATTTGCAAATTTAATAAAAATATCAACTCTTTCTGTTTTATTTCACACCATAATATTCAACCTTTGATCAGTAAAGGCATTTTGGAGAGAAAAAAAAAATATCCAAAAAACCAACCTCTCAGATGTCATCATACAGAACCACATTCATGCTCTTTTTTTCTGATTATTCCCTGCTATCCGGGCAATTAAAATAAATAATATAAATATATATATATATTTCCCCAACACAGAAGCACACAAATCGAACACTCTGAAAAAGCTATTTTAAATAATGTTATCACCTAGACTGGCATAACACACTTTTATATTCCAAAAGACAAAGCAGAAATTAAGCTTTAAAAGAGAAGCAACATCCCAACCTCTTTGTTTTAAAACAGACCACAGAAGGGAGGGGTAAAGCCCCCACACAGAAATGAGGGCAACTGCCTAACCAACACTGCTACTGAGGTTTCATCTGAAGCAGCACATCCAGTGCACAGTGCTTGGAGAAAGCACGCAGCGATGTCAGAAAGCTAACTGAAGAACTAAGCATTTCGTATCTGTCTGCCCTCGGTTTTGCAACTCCGCAGGTAGATTGCACTCTAACTAACCTTGTTAAAAAGTCTTCTTTTTGTGTCTTATAGGTATCTCCGATGCACACGTAGATCCACTGAGGAATAGTAGTCTTGTTTCCCCGCAGAGGACTAGTAGTCAGTCCAATAATCTTATCTTCTGTCCTATGTAGATATGGTAGATCTTAATAGCCCTATGGATGTGCAGTGTGCAGGGTTTTGTTCTGTCTTGTTTGTTTCTTGAATTTGGTCAGCAAGGTTAAAAAACTACTATTAAACTGTGGTATGAAAGATGAAACTCTTCTAAAACCTTTAAGCAGAACTGAGAAAGTGTATTCAACAAATAGTCCAATAGCTGAACTTCTTTCAACTCCTGGAGTATCTGCAAGCAGTTAAGTTCCTCCACTGTATTTTCAATCGCTAAGATTTCTTTCTTTAAAAGCACATACAATTAGCCTGCTGTTGAAACTGTGCATACTATTTCTGCTGCGATCTATCAGGTATAATCACATAACATTGACTTTGCTTCCTGATTCCACACATGCACATTTTTCTGACTGAGTTCGTGTGGGCAACTGAGATCTATGTTGTGAGAATTCTTACCGAGATAATGTGAATGGCTTTACTGTTCAGAGAATGCAAAAGTCAGTCAAACATAGTATCCAGTGTTACTGAGGGTTTGGGTGTTCTGACAGTATTTGCTGAGGTTTAATCACTAACATGAAAACACAATCACAAATATAATTATTTTTATATATGAATCCATATTAAGGAAGGTAAAGAGCCAAGTTAAAGTTGTCCGGAGGTATGTTTCAGTATTAACCCTCCATGAAGTGAAGGTACTTGCAGAACATGCTTTCCTTTTCTTAAAAAAACATATTCATTCTACCTACTCTGAAGTTAAGTTTACTTGAACAGCAGTTGCAATGCTCAGCTGGTATTTATGGCTGGCGGGCTCGCTCCTTTATCAGACGTTCATGAAACCCGAGTCAGAAATTAAGTGTCTCCATTTTTATATTACACTTTTTTCTTACAATCTTAAAGTCACTGTATTCCACAGTATTTTAGTGAACAAGAAGCCAGGACTTCTGAAATTTAAAAGTATGGCACTAATTTGGCAGGCAAGTCTCAGACAACCGTGCCTTGCTTTTTTTCCCCTGTTAAGACTGATGTTTATAAAGCAGTTCGAGATTTCAAGATGAAAGGCACTACTATAGGTAGTTACAGCCAGGCCTTTGCTGCTTACTTTTATAACTGCAGATCAAGGGTGGATATAAAGACAATTAGATTCTGAAGCCAATAATTCCAAATGGAGCTGTAAACGTAATAAATTAAGACTTCTACATCACTTCTTTTAGTGCAAACAGTAGAGCAGGTAGCCAGCCACGTGCTTCAGATATACCAACCTCTAAAGCCATCTACTTAACTAAGTACCTAAAATGCCACATTGCAAACATGAGAATGACAGCTTTTTACAGCTTTTACAGCTTCGTTGTAGAAATTTCCAAGCTTGTTTGTTAAATACTACTGGCTTGTTTTTTCCTTTTTTGCCATCTTTTTCTTTAATTAAAGATTTTCCCAACAAAGGGAAAAACACAAACTTCCTCAGTTACCCTAGAGCAAGGGCCCTATTTGTGCTTCTACAAATGTTACAATGACATAGTCAAAAAAAGTAATTAAATTTTCCCAAGTGGAATTTTCATCACAGCTCATAGCATCACCTCACTGTTCTCATTTCTGGAGGAAGAAAGTAGCAAGCAGCAAATAAAATGGCTGGCAAGGAAATCAGTCAAGTTAAAACTAAAAATATTGAGATGCTGAAGAAAGTTCACTAGCTCCTCTATTTATGGAAGGATTAAGGAAAGATCTGAAAAGCCACTAAGCTTAAAAACAGTCAAATTTGAATAAATAAGAACACAGTTATCTATGCATAGATACACAGAATACTGAATAGGACATTCTTGACCAAGTACCAGAAATCTGTTCATGATGTAAGCAAAAAAGGCACAATATCAGGTAGGAATAAAATAACAAATGGACAGATATAGGCTACAGTACTGGATCTGAGTTTTAACACTATGCATCAGTTCCACTGCCAGTGAGCTAGCAGAAAAACCCACTTGCTTATAAAGGACAAAGCAAAATGAGAGAGAATCAATACTAAGGATACACCATAGTATGAACCAGAAAAATTAAACCAGTCAGGCAAGAAAAATACACAAAGCATTACCAACATTTTGGGAACAAATCAGTTGGATAAGTATGAAAAAGTAAGGCTAGGGCAAACAGGCCCATGCAATCCAGAAACATGCACTTAGCACCTTTCATTCCAGAGAACCTCAAAAGTACCTTAGAAACGTAACAGAATTGTTTCATCCATTACTGATGGTCAGCTCTAACAGTGAAGTGGGGGGGCTGTTTCAGACTGGACATTAGTCAGCACCCCAACAGAGCCAGTAGCTTAAGCCAGAAGTTAGTGTTACATTCCTCTGGAGTTTCAAAAGACTTTTAAAGGGGGAAATTTAGCATTAAGAGTGTCTTTTCACAGAACGTGAATGTGTAGTGTTCTCTCTGTAGCTCTTTTTAATCCTAATTAAAGGTAATGCCTTGATGAAGCAGTGAGTCACCATCAATGCTGTTGTGCATGACGTACTGCTATAAAAGCATTCCAAGGACTAATACAGCATTCCTTTGAGACTCACCTGAATATTGACAAAGAAATCTCCCTTCGTTTAAAGAAAAACAACAAAACAAGGGGAAGGAAGAGGGGGAAAGCAGGCGATTGGGGAGAGGGCATGAAATTGTAATTTAAAGCATTACATAAATTCTGCAAGATTTATCTTGGATTGCATTCATAGCTTAGGAAAAAAAATAAAAACAAAAAACAACTTCAGCACTGTTAAAAGGAAACAGAGGAAACATGGTAGTGTAGAGAAGTAATAGATGGTACAGGTTAAAAACCAGCTACCAACCTCCCACATAACATGTACCAGCGAAGGGTAATTACAGAAATACCTGCTAACAGTAGGAATAGAAGATATTCACTCATGAAAAACTGATTATAGGCTTATGTTTTTCTAAAGGTAAACAGGTCTTAAAATACATAAAAAATTCTCGTGCACTTAACTTGCAGACAAAGTGGTAAACTTTTAATAACTACTGTACCAGGTAAGAGGTGGACACTAGGGTGTACCTATGCACACATGTGAAATTAACTGCAATGAACAAAATGCTTCCAACTGCTTAACAGCAACATAAATAGCTTATAAAACCAGATCTGATTTGATGCTAAGAACTTTCAGTCACTCACTGGAAGACTAGGAGCTTCTGAGATTTTAGGAAAAGATCAGCTTTAGAACTTGATACAAACTCAAGCCTTCACACAAACATACCTTTTTCTTTTGACTTCCTGTCTTGTTCTCTCTCTCTGCTTTTGCTTCTGTGCTTGTAGGATTTCCGATCCCGGCTTTTTGATCTTCTCCTGTCCCTACTGCGAGACCTATGTTTTCTTTCTGATCTATCATGACTTCTGCTTCTTCTTCGGTCACGACTCCTTAAAGTTCAGAGAAAATGTCAGAAATGTGAACGTCTGCCTGTATTTCACAACTCAGAAGATAAAACAGTAAGCACTTTCCAACACATTATTATTTGCAGAAAACAAGTATTCAAAACAAGCCTTAGCATACTGCATATAAATATTTCTCAGTACCGAAGACCTGCCTTCACACTGACTTCATCTACTCCAACATTCAATCACACAGCTTAAAAATATCCACTACTGTGAATTAAAGACCAACTTAAGGAAAAAACAAAATAAGATCCTGTTCTTTGGGAGCATTCGTCTACTCAAAGCTCCCTCATAAGACCACTTCCACCATAATGGTGTCACCAGCTTCCAAAAAAGGAGAGAAGATAGTGACCATGCAGCAAAACTTGCTTATCCTCAGAACCAGTAAAGCGTGTCTTCACTTAAGAGGTAAGAACAGCAAAGCTAAGAAATCAGTGATGTGACCTGGGCTGACAGATGAAGTCCCCACAAGATTTTTACATTTTGGAAAGCTGCATGAAAATACACACGCAAGACATACCTGCTTCGCCTTCTTTCTCTGCTTCTTGATCTTTTGTGGTCTCGTGAGCGGCTACACCTTCTGTCAGATGTTCTGCTTGAATGTCTACTCCGTGAACGACTCCTTTTACGTCTCTCTCTATCACGAGCCCTCTCTTTTTCCTTTTCTTCTTCCTCACGTCGTCTCTTCCTTTCCCGTTCTTCTCTTTCCCGTTCTCTCTCTTTCTCTCTCTCTTCTCGTTCTTGTTTCTCTTTTTTTAACCTTTCATCACGGTCAGGTTCTTCTGTTCTTTTTCGTAATTTTTCCTTTAAAAAAAGTTCACAGAAAGGAATTAAGATTACTCAAGATAAATCATTCAATATAACTTAGTTTATACATTCTGAGAGTGTAGAAGCTTAAGTTTTTAAAATATTGGAAGGATTTTTTTCTTCCAAAGGATGGCCTACATAGAAGCACTTTCTAAAATCCCCAAAACAGAAATCCTTTCTGTTGTAGAACTTTTTTGCTTGTCATTCTCACAATGACATAGGCCACACTACAGTTCTTCACAAAGGCCACAAAAAATTCCTGCCTTAATTTACATCTTTTCTTCTGTCTACTGTAATCACACATGACAAACAATGTCAGTGCAAGCACAATGCTAAAAGTGCAGTGGGATTCCATTTAATTTTTGTCTACCATCCTTGGAGGTTAGATTCAGACTAGATATAAGGAAGAAATTTAATTTCTTTTAGTGAGGGTGGTGAACCACTGCCACAGGTTGCCCAGAGAGGTGGGTAGATGCCCCATCCCTGGAAACATTCAAGGTCAGGTTGGCCGAGGCTCTGAGCAACCTGATCTAGCTGAAGATGTCCTTGTCCATTTCAGAGCAGCTGGACTAGATGACCTTCAAAGGGCCCTTCCAACACAAACATTCTGCGATTCCATGATCTTCAGGGTATTTTACCCACTTGAGAAAGTCCACTGGACAGCCTTTTGTTTACCATAGGAAGACTACAAGCAATTTTTCATGTTCAGCAGCTGAAGACATGCTTACTTTTAAATCTTCTACTGTAGCTTTTATTTTGGCATAACCCATGTGCTGCTTTCCCATCAAGTGGTCATCTACCCTGGACTGTGCATCTCCTACAATTAAAAAGGCTCCACAAACTTCACAAACTTCCATTTGCTTTTCTTGGGCTGCAAAGCTCTCAATTGTCTGCAAAAGAAAAATATTTGATAAAGCAAAATGAAAGTTTTAGCCAGAAGCCAGTCAAGAGGTTTAGAACTTGTTACTGCTGTCAAATCCTAGGCACTAGTGAAAGCTGAAAATCCTAACTGTGTGCTTTGTCTTTGAAGCACTGCACCTACTAGGATGAACAGGGCAAAACCAGGCTACGTACACCCATTCCATGTAAGCCACAAGGAAAGAGTCAATTAGAAAACACACAAAACAAGCCTTATTCCTCACTGCAATACTATATATATAGTATACTAATACTATACTGTATATATACACTATATTATATATAGTCTACTAATACTATACTATATGTATAGACCCGTATATGCAGCTTCCTTGCAATCTTGAGATTAAGGAAAATAAAAATCAGTTTTCTCTTAAGATGATTTCTTTGGCATCAATTGAAATGTCTGAAGTTGCAGAATAACGATGGAATGTTTCTCAAGGAATGAAAAGGCTAGAATATCACATGAAGACACACAAAAAGGAATGCTGGGTTTCTATTTAAGAGGATGGTGGTGAAATTAATTCACTGTTTCAACAGACATGAGAGAAATACACTGAAATTTCAACATAAGCTCAAGTGTTTATTGCTGTGCAATGTTCATGAATCATATAGTATGGACACAAACATCACTGCCTGCAATATTTAAGAACTTTAAGAAAAATAAAGCAGGAATCACAATTTAAGCATATTGTTAAACACCAAAATATAATGTTTAAACGTAAGATCCCTTTTGCTGACAGGAACTTGCTACTTAACGCATTACCTTTGGCTTCTGCAGCTGTCAAAGTCAGACAGATGCCTGCCTCTAGTCAGAGCCCTAACACAAGGGCTTTCTGTAGCACAGTCAGATTGGTAGTCCAGTGAAATAATATTGTGGAGGCTACACGGCAAAGTTTAACTGAGACCTGAACTAGAGTAAGATGCAAGCTCACCTCTACGACTGCTGTGCAAGTAATTTCATAATTTATGTGCATGAAACCCACTCTCAAGGTACCATGCTAAATCAATGCACTGGATTAACACATTTAAATGTCATGTTATTGGCTAATAAATTCTGCACAGAACTCGCATACCTTCAGTGTAAGGACAAGGCTATTAACAATGTACTGTTGCATCAAATTTTGAAACAACTCTGACAGAACTACACATTACTTACTGAAGTTGTAGATCTCAGCAATTCTCTCTCTTCCTTTAACTGTTCAACAAGTTTCATCATTCCTTGTGCCTCTTCCACCTTCCCTTCTGAACCTAGTTCTTCAATCTAAAAGATAATAAAAGAAGTCAACTATCATTTTAAACAAGTAATGAAAGAGATGCCTCTTACAGGGTGTGAAAAATTCTCACCTGTTGCAGAAGTACATCGATTTTGTCAGTTAACACCTGAATCTTCTCTTCATTTTTACCAGTGGGTCCTGCTCCCTGCCAAACAGTACAAGTGGGGTTTTTAAACTGGCTTTGTTTTAGTTAAAATAACTTTAAAACACACAAATGTATGTCTTCTCATATTCCAAAGAGTCTAGTCTAACATAAAACAACCCTCAGCATAGCTTACTCCACTCTTGCTGAGTGAATCAAGTTCCAGTCACTAATTTCTCCTAAAACAACAAAAACATTCAAGGCCCTGGCCCATAAAAGGTAAGGCTTTTGAATTCAAAGTCCTAAATTTAAACTCTGAAGCTCTCACTCGGCTATTATGTATCTTTGTAGACACTCAAGTATGACTTAGAAGTTTCATGGGCTCTGAAATTTAACTTCTGAGCATAGATGCAAAAAGAATCTCATTTCACCCAAAATGTACCTGTTAGTAATGCCCTCTCTGTAGGCTGCTGGAATAGGCTTACATCTGCTTCCCCCACAACCTTTGCTCTACTCCACAGCCATTAAGCTCTCTTGACTGGATACTGTCCACAGCTCCTTCTAAAGCAACTGGACTTTGCACAGAACGAGTAACTAGGGCAGCAAGAAGGAGCAAGGCTACAACAGTCAGGAAACTCCTAGAGCACGGGTCACAGCTACTGCTCCAAATCCCTCAGCGGACAAGAAAAACATGAGTGGAGTCAACATGCAAAATTTTTGTCCCAGTCAGTTTATGCTTCTCATTAACAGCTGTCTAGTATGCAGCCTGGAACTGAGAAAAGTTGCACAGAAGTTATTTCTTTCTAAAACTTCTGCGATTCCATCATTGCCTGCCAATGGTGGTGCTGGAGCAGAAAGAGGCTACTGACAGCTGACAGAGGGATTCAGCTCCATCAGCTGCTGAAAGATCCAGTCCTTGCCTACTTCAGTAATATCAATGTGATATAGCAACAGGAACATGCAGCTAAGAGAGAGGAGGTAAACTGAGGTTAACAGGGTGAAGGCAACACTTGACAGGATTAATGTTCCAGGGCAGAGAACACATACTGATTCTGAGGAAACAGAGACGGGGAGAAGAGAGAGTGACGTGTGTTGACTGTGAAGCCACTTGGCTTGTCCATTAGGGCCAGATGCAATCTGCTGGCTAACTGATCAAGATACTTATCTAATGGGAATCTTCTGGAAAGCAATGTATTTCACCCAAACAGACAAGGTAAAGACGACATGAAGATGCTATATAGAGGAAAAATTGCCTCAATTGTTTTTCCAGACTCACCCCAGAAGACTGTTGATTCTGTGACAGTGCCAAACGAGCATGGCCTCTTCGAATCCTGCGTTCTACCTCTGCAAGTAAGCTTTGTAAATAGCGCAAGAAGTCTCTTTCATAGCCCACTTTCATAAAACGAGAGCTCTTCTCATACCTGGTAAAATATTTTAAAAATGAAAGCTCATGTCACTCCATAATATATGGAAAATAAACAACAAAACCAGCAATGTTATAAATTCCTGCTCAAGGTAAGAGAACATTATACATTTAAATAAATGTTTACATATATCAAAATGCAATTAGCTTTTCAGCAGCGAGTTGTTGTTAAAAAATTCCAAGCATACTAGAAACACTACCTGCATTAGTATATCAACCAACATACTTACTGTTTACGTAGATTTTCATCATGAATTTTTTCACAAGGACCTAAAAAGACCATACAAAAAAATTTAAGCTTGCATTCTTGAATGTTGTATTCACACTCCAACAGCATTTTTTTGTGCAACATCATTGAACAGAGCTATAAACACCTCCAAGGGACTTTTATGGCTGTCTTTCTACTTCCTTTGCTTGGAGTTTGAAAGACACAGTAAAGAAAAAGAGTGCCAATATGGATAACTAATTATCAAACCAAAGGAGATTCTGAATGCCATATAAAGTCTTCATATAAAAAAGAATTTCCAGATCAAGTTCCGTATTGGTAAAACTACATAAACAACTTAAAACTACACAGGGCCTTGAAAAAAATAAAAAAGGGGGAAAATGGCATAAAAAGGGCAATTTCACCAAGCAATTTCTAAGCTCCAGACAGTGTTCTTTAAAAAACTGGCTACCTAAAACATTGATCTTCAGAGTAAATTTATGAGGTATTTAGTGTGAGTTCATGAAGGCAGTAATGTTAAAATTTCCCACCTTCCCCAGCCTATCAAACTTTAACGAACTTGGAAATAAATGCTAAGACAAGACGACGTTTTTTTTTCCTAGTTACCATCATGTTGTCTGCATACCTTTGCTTGAAAGCTACTAGTAACAGAGATCACCCTCAGTAATAACTGTTACAGTAAATGAGTCTCTGACGTAGAGAAGCTCACAAATGTATACTGACACAAAAATTAGTTAAAACCCTGCCCAGGTAGAATAAACCAAACCAGAAGCCAGCCCTTCAGTATGAGAAAACCACCCCACACCCGTTCTCAAAGTATTTTGACACAGCATTAAACAATAAAAAAATGCAGTCTGCAAACAAAAGTTCAATTGCAATTACATATAAGTGAATAAAAGTTACAAGACTACAGACTTACCTAAATCAGAACGGGTGTTTGTAAATAATTCAGCTGGGCAAAAACCACAAAGGTAGTATTTACAAACCTGACAGAGAAGAAAGAAATAGGCATCATTTTTTTTTCTCCTCATGAAATAGTAATTTTAGGTAATCACTTCTATTTTCTAAAATACAGTGTAAAAATTCCCTCTGTACACTGCAAATTCCCAGAAAATTTTACACAGGTACACCCTCTATCTTTGTGTTACTTTCAATTGCACTAATGGTATTTCTTAATTTTACTGCTATAAGATCACAGGAAAGTGTCATTTGTAAATATAATACAGTAGTTGACATTTCCAAAGGAATCAAATCAGATTTGACTGCTTAAAAAGTTACTGTGAAGTTCCTGAACTGTGAAAACCTTCAAGGAGCCATCAGCATTCGAACATAAGGTCCTGCCTCAAGGATTCTGATATCAATTAAAAGACTTAACACATAGGATAACTATCCAAAAGCTTCCCAATTCCATTGCTTTCAGAAAACCCTACTTTCAGAATGATATGCAAAGAGACATTGTGTACCTTGAGGCAGACAGAGAAGACATTCATATTAACCTGGTTCTCTGTCAACTAAAAAAGGGTTTGTTTTGTTTCAGTATAACCTATTTTTACATTAGCAAGTCAGGTTCTTTTTGATAACAGAAAAATATCACCAGGAAGTTAGAAAAAAAACAACTCATTAGCCTAGTCAGTAAATACTTAACATACGATAGGATAAAACCAGCTTTTGTTAAAAAGATTATTCGCCCTCACCCATGAGCACAGGCTCAGCTAGTCAATTTGGTCAGTTCTTGAAGTTCGTAACACAGAAGTATCTCCTGTCTACTCATCACAACAGCCAAAAGAATAAAACCAGAAACACTTTCACCTCTAACTTAATAATTAACAACCTTAAATAATTAATTCTTCAATAGACCCTTCCCCTAGACATGACTGCCATTAAGTAACTTCAGTGTCAACCCAAAACTAGCCTGGACATTCTTCTAACATCTCTTATGTTACATCGGTTTCTAATACTTAGCAAATCTAGTAATTGCCACTGTGTATTACAGCCTAGTTCTAATGCTCTCACATATACCATGGGCAAAGATTTGTGACAGATTATCTCCTAAAACACATCTGAAGTATTTCAACAAACAGGGGTGAGGAGAGGCTCAAAACCTACCCCACACCAACACCTCACTGAAATGCCTGTGACACCAGCTAATCTAATTAGATCAGTCTAATTTGTTTTTCCATGATAAGTGCCAGACTGCAAATCGGACTGCTCAAGTTAAAACTGTACTGACTGTTTTACAGATTACACAGAAAAACAATCAAGCTTTCTACTAACAAACCACAGACACAAAAACCAATCAAAGAAAAATCTTTTATTATAGAATTTGAATACTTCTCCCATGCACTGTGGCACCTATCAGAAGCAATTTATCAAGAACATTTAATGAAACACTACACAAAAATCACATTTTTAATTCACAGGAAGCAAGGAGAAAGTTACTGGACAAAATCTGGTTTCAGAATCTGCTCTCTTCTCTGAAAGCTACAATATTCCTTGCTTTAGTATCAAGTTGTTTCAAGGGAGCAGTTTCCTGGATGAACTCCTGTACTAGTCAATAGAAATGTAATTTCTCTCTACGTTCTCTTTCTCCTCCATTTTCTCATCCTCACATCCTAACTAACTCTGGATGCTATGGTACCTAGTGAGTTACTTGACATTTTCTCCTAAGAAGCAGCCTGCAGAGAAATACTCACATTAGAGTGGTTCAGATTAATGTGTCTGCAGCAATTTTTTCCCTCTTATTCCTATTTCATGACACCCTTCAACAGAAAAATATTACTGGAGAGAATCTTGCAAAATCTTGAAAGTTATCATTCTGGCTCAGCTTCACCACATGCTACATCTGCCTTGACAGGCTGTAAATGCCAGTGAGCTGCACCCATGGTTGGACTTAAGTAACCAATGATGAGTAAGAATAGAAAGGGCCAAGAAATGGCTGAAGCATCACAGAGCTATTACAGGACTGAAAGAGGTGATACGCTTCAAACGGCATTACTCATCCATGGCTTATCAGAACGCTGCACTTGGAACAAGTCAGAAGTAATATGGAAGTACACTCTGTATTTGCAGAAACAGAGCAACAGGCAGTTTAGTATGGATATTCACCTATGCAGGTAACAAGCACTTCACTATTTTTTGCCAAATTATTCTGATGACTCCAGTCCCAATAAGGTGTATCAGAGAGGAATGTTACTGTCAAACTACTGCAGCAGGATTGGCCATAGCTTGTGCCTCAAAGCCCTTAGGGTCTCCACATTTTGTTAAGACCCTAGGACAAATACAGATAGACGCTTGGAACTTTCTTTATCTCAAATTCACTAATCCTTAAAATCTTTTGGAGGTGGGAAAGTAGTATCCTTCACCTCCAAATTGACTAAGCTGACAGCAAGAATGGCCAGCTCTTCCAGAGTCTGTGAACCGAGTCAAAGCTTTCCTATATAAAGAAAATATTGAGAGCTTTGTATCATCTATATTTCTACATTAACATGTCTTCTGCAAGAAATTATTTCCTGATGGAGAAGTATCAGTATCACTGTAATAAACAATTACGTATGCAAATTCCTTTAGGTAAAGAAATCCCAGTAAAAAGGCTGAGAATAAAATCCACCAGGCTGTGGCTTACACACCAACACCTAGAAAATTCCTTCATACAGATGAGTTCCTTGAAACCATTAAAGTTCACATCCACCAAACATTTTATGAACAATGGCCACGCATCCAAAACCAACCAAACAAAAGTCCTTCTCCCAAACCCCACTCTTCAAGATAACTTTTCATTACTAATATTCTTCTAAAGCAAGTAACACTTAAATCCCCCCTCGTCCCCTGGAGGATTAAGTTCTGAGATTCTATCTAGATGAAAACCAATGCAGAACTTGGGCATTAAAAAGCCAAGTGTAGCTATTTATGTGTTAATACCATCAACTCATTTTACATACAGAACCTACATTTTGAGAAACTGCATTCCTACCAGAGAGAATTGCTCTCATTTGTCCTTAACAGTTCTCCACCTCTGCCCACTTTCTGAAAATGCTGAATTTACCTTTGAAGGAACCATCACTATCTCAAAGCTTTACACGAGGAATGGGTCGTCAATGCTGAGCCTTCCTGTGCTACAGAACAGCCTCAGAACTCTTACGCAATTGCTGCTTTCACATGAACTTGCTTTTGTATAGGTGGCATATTAAAGCAAGAATGCGTGAATCAATAAAGTTACTGTTCCAGAAATCCACTTTCGCTACAGATACGACAGTAAGCAGAAAGACTAAAATATATGACACTAATATTTTCCTCCTGCATACAAAATAGAAAGCCTTTATGTCAAAAACGAGAATTGATCATCTAAGGACATGTTGCGATACTGACATACAGCAACTGGGATTTCAATTTTAATATACAGCAACTGGAATCTCAATTTTTTAAGATTAAAGACTTTAATCATGTCAAAGTCTTAAAGAACTCAAGCTTGACAAAGGGCTTTACAATGCATTACCAGCGTTTCACTAGAACTGCAAATGCTCAGCTATCATACACTGCTTCCACACCTTCAAAACCACCTACTCCTATCTTTATTGCATTGCATCTTCTAGATAGTTTTTGATACTCACCTAGATGCAATTTACAAACCACAAAGACAATAGAGATGAGCTTGTTTTGATAACCTTCCACATCCAAACCTGATGAAATGGGACACAAAATCCTAAACTTTGGTATGAGTACAACATGCTTATATTGAAAAGGCTACACATTGATATGTGTCTAATTTGACAAGAAATTACATTAGCATACATATTTAATCTGAAAAGCAAAACAGCAGTCAAGCAGATGAGTTAGTGTTATTATTTTATCCTTATCTGCATTTCCTGACTTTTAGAACACGTCAGCATTGCAAATGTAATCTTTAGGTGATGCAGGAGGTCAAACTAAAACACATGTTTTAAACAGCAGTATTTTTTTTTTATGAACTGATCAGTTGATTATAGGAATCTATGAAAACGCTTCTTTCAGAGAGGTTGTACTTAGTTATGGTCCTAAAACCTTCGTAAATAAAAGCAGCAGCAGCTCTTGCAAGACTGAAGGCTTAACCCTAAGCCTGTAAATTTCTCACTGGCCCTAAGACACAGGACAGCTCTCCACTTCCTAAATTGTCAAAGGAGGACTGGAAACAAGAGACAAGGCCCCTGTTCCTGAAACAACAAAACTCAACAACAGCTTAGAGGCAGATTCCTATGGTTAGAGTCAATCTCTTCAGCCTAAAATTGAAGTATGTGCTCATTTGAAGATGAAGAAAGTCATGTGAACTTGATTAATGAGGCAAAAATACCACACTAATTCTCAGTTTAAGAAACAAAAACATTCCCCACCTATTCTACCTGAATCAACATGGCTCAAGGTATTTACTCCACACTCCCAAAACTGAACAAACTTCCTATTTTGAGTTCAGAATCGAAAGAAAATATGTAACTGAACACATAATTGAATAATGATATTTGGCTAATAAGAGAAGTCTAAAAAGACCTTAAGAAAGTAATGAAAACTTCCTGAACTAACAATTTTTTCCTGATGTGCACAGCTTACCTACACAGCAACATTTTTTGAGCAGGGTGGGGGGGAAGTTCCTTGCCCTTGCAAAATTTAAGTCAAGACAGGTATTTGTCCTTATCTCACGCATTCAGAGACAAATTAAAACATGTATCAGCCCTCTTTAAAATTACATAACTCTTGCTTGAAAATGTGAAATTCCCACCTCTGTGATTCAGATGCAATTAAGAACACCCAAAAGCAAACATTTCTCCCTCCTCCCAGTACAACAACATCCCAAGAAAATGCTAAGGGGGGTAGGAGCTAAATGCTTTTTGTAGCTTAAACCACAGAAATTCCTATTGCACAGGTAATAAACTACTGTACCTGTGACACTTTCTTCTAAGATATACTGTAACTCAAAAGTTCTTTCAGGAAGGAAAAAAAAAAGTATTTCAGCAGAGTATTCATCTCTCCCAAAGCAGCAGATTCAGGAACTTTATAACTATCATTAGTTTTTTTGTGAAATGACTTACAATGTGACTATGATGGATGCCACTAAAACTCATTATTCAGTAAAACTCAACCATACCTGGTGAGAAACCTCACTCCAAAATAAAAATAATTTAAGAAGTCTTTTCGGAAAATTAATGAATCATCACATAAACAAAAACCACATAAATATTACTAAACAATAGCACTGTTTAGGTTAGCCCCTCCCCAGGAGCTGTGAAACTCCTGACTGAGAAAGTACAGAAGCAATCAGCCTTTTCTTAGTAAAATCCTCAGTTTCAAAAATCTTACGGTTCTTCCTTGTGCTACAACCTCCAGACAGTTCAGTCAGTGTGTCCGTAACCTCTTATTTCCTTCCCCAATACCACAACCAAAATGAGATCCAGACACGTTTGTCTTCCAAACTGCTAAACATCTGTCTCATCTCCCTTCACGCAAGCCAGCAGGCTTCTACTCACAAGAGAAGAATTTCACTATCATCCCCTCTGCCTCCCCCAGTATATTATTTTTCCCTGCGGGGTATCTCAGGCACCAACAGGCCCCTCAGAAACCCCTCTTCCCCTTTACTCGTGGAGAACACGCCGCCGCCAGCAGCACCTCTCCCCCGCACACCCAAACACCAGGCCTCTCTCCTCCCAGCAGCCCAAACAACAGCTCAAGGCCTCTCGTACAGCCTTGCTATGGCGGGATCCCCCTCCTTCCCTCCCTCCCAGCCACCCGGTTCCTCCTCCTCGTCTGAAGGCTCCGCGAGGTTCCCGCGCACCGCCCCGGGCCTAGCCCGCCCCGCGGCCGCCATTCAGGAGCCCCGCACCAAGGGCCCGGCCCGCACCCGCGGCCAAAGCCCGGGAACCCGCCGCCACGGCCAGCACCCCAGCACTTCCCAGCACCCCCGCTGCTGTCCCCGGGCCGGGAGAAGCCGCAGGCCCCGTGCGGCTACGACAAAACCCCGGCCCTGCGAGGGGGATGGGAGGAGGGAGGGGAGAGGCGGCTCCACTCACGCTCTCATGGTCCCACCGCACGTTGCTGCGCTTCTCATCCGGGGCCAGGTTTCTGTCCCGGCCCATAAGCTCATCGAGGAGCTGGGCGGCGGATATCATCGTGTCCTCCTGGCCGAATCCCCCCTCACCAAACGCCGGCGCCGCCGCCTCCCAGACCGACCGCGCCGCCGCCGGGACTGACAGAGACAAAATGGCGGCGCGGCTCTCGCCCTGCCCACAATGCACCGCGCGCTGCTCGCCGCCTCTGGCGCCCGGCGGAGCGCGGGCCGGGCCCGCCGCTGAGCTCCTCACCCCCCGGGGCTGCCCCAGCCGCCTCCCTGCGGAACCCGGGGCGGCTCCCGGGTCGAGATGGCGGCGGGGAAAAAAGGGGACGGGGCCGGTCCCCTTCCCGCGGCCCGGCCTGGGGGGGGTCGTCGTGTGCGCGGCCGCTGAGGGGCCCGGTGGGCACTGAGGTGCTGATGGCGCCTCGGAGAGGTGTCACACCGGGCCTGAGCGACACGGGGCCTGGGGGTCACCGGGTGTGGGGACACGGTACTGTGTGTGGCAGGAGCCTTTGCGGTGCCGGTCATGGCTGGAGGCAGGACACGGGCCAAGGGGACAGCTCGAGGGTCACCATGGTCCCCCCTGCTCGCTGGCAGGTTCAAAGGCACCCAAACCATCCCTGTGCACGGTGACCATCCCTGGCACCCAAACCATCCCGGAGTGCCCCTGCGGCGGGCATTCCCGGAGGAATTCTACCAGGGAAAAGGAAGTCGCTGAGATCTACCCAAATTCTTATTGTTTCATCTTGAAACCAATTTCTGCCCTTGTAGTTGGGTTTCTTCCCTTTTAGATGTGACTTCGTACCCCATCCTTCCCGAGTTTCACATACCAATTTTCAACTATTTCCCAATTTCTCTTAATTTTGAACATCCTAAGTGCAGGAAGTTCATTAAATTATACTCTTCAGAAGAGCTTGAAGTCTGTGTTGACCCTGTAAAACCCCCAGGACTTGGCAGGGCAGCCTTGCTCGGAGTCACTGAGGGCTTTGTGCAAACACTGTGGTGTTTCCATTCGGGAACGGGTCTGGAACGGCTCCGTTACACAGCACGGGGAAGCTCCACCATGTTCTGCTGAGCTCTGCAATCTTGTAATGGTTTAACAACCCACTGGGACTGTTGGACAAGCATAACTGGAATCAATGCAACACAACCTGTGTGAATTTTCAGTGTTGATATCCAAGCCTGTGCTTTGGGGCGGGATGGGAGGTGGTGTTTGCTATAGAAAATGGGCAGAACTGGGCTGTTTCAGCTTCTTTTTGTTGCTCCGATTGCATCAAGAAAGCAAACGGGTACAGTGCAGCCCAACTCCTGCAGATTCCATGGGCACGGTCGCACAGAACAGCCTGAAATAGAAACAGCTGCCTGGCTGGAGTTTGGAATTATTTTGACTTTTTAGAGTTGTGAGGTTTTTACCAGCTCTTCTCTCCTGTGACTCGGTTTAGGACAAACCCACCACGACCAAAACCAGCTTTCCAAAGCAAATCATGCACATTACGGGAATCAGCTGTAATCTTCCCGGCTGATTCGCAGGCAGATGTTGGGAATTTTTAAATTTTATTTATTTTATTTTTTTTTTCAGGAATTAATGGATTTCCCTGAGAATGCTCCAAGATGATGAGGATTCCCTCGGCAGCTGCAGGACTCCGGGGGGTGCCGGGGCAATCACCGGAGCGGGACACTGCAGCACGCAGTTATGAAATGACAGCCCGGTGCCCTCGGGAG
>VZRW01000462.1:241907-297777 GCA_013398125.1 Aegotheles bennettii
GGGGACGCGGAGGAGGTGCGGCGGCTGGTGGAGCTGGGGGTCAGCCCCAACTCCCAGAACGAAGTGAACGGCTGGTAAGGGCCCCCCGGGCTTCCCAGAGGCACAAATCGGCTGGGTTTCGGGTGTGCCCCGCGCTCGGGGATCTGTGTGCCAGCAGGGCAGGCTGGGGTGCAGCTGAACACCCTCCCCTCTCCCTGGATCCTCCCTGCCTCTCCAGGTCACTGTGGTGTTACTTATATTGCTTGTTTTGTTTATTTTTTCCCTTCGGAAGGACACACACGGGCAGTCAGAACGCAAACCCTGTTTGCTTTGAGTGAAAAACCTGCAGGTTCAGTTTGTAGAGAAGGTTCATAAGCTGCAATAGTGTTGGCCTCATCTGGGGACCCACCTTGACCATCTACCCATGGACCTGATGGGCATCAAAATGTTCAGTACTCAGCACCTCTTGGCATCAGACACACTGAGGAGCTCATCGGAGAAACCTGTTTGTGTCTAAAGGCAAATATTTTCTATTAACTCCTAAACCAGGTTTGAAAATCACTTTCCCTCACCAGCAGGGACCTTGCAGGCTGTTCCAGTGATGGATACAAACGCTTTGGTTTTGGTATCTCATTGAGACACCACCTGATGACACCAAACTCGAGGCTTTTCTGGACACTTGTACAATGGGGCTCCATACGTGAGCACACACACACACAGTGTTGTTTGAAGCAGGATTTACAGGGAATGCTTGGCCTTTTTTGGAGACTGCTCTCCATAAGTTTAATTCAGCCTGTATTTACTGTGATGTGTATATAAAAATAAAATTAGGAAAGGAGCTAGACCTTTGAAGCTCAATCAGCAGTTACGAGATGCGTGGGACACTTTACAGCTCGAGGTTCAAATTGTGATTAAAATTAGAACTTGTGAAAATTTAATATAGCTGATTCATAAGACGTTGAATTATCGTAGTGAGATAAACAGCTGTTTGTTATCAAAATGACTTTGTATCTAAAACTGGCACTGATAAAAAAAATCTGTCCTATTAATTAAAAAAAATGACTGGGTCATTTTTAACTATGGCATAAATGGATCTTTGCTGTTATTTGAACTTCCTTGTAGAATTCAGGTTTCTTTGATGAGCTCCTCAGTGTGTCTGATGCCAAGAGGTGCTGAGTACTTAACATTTTTATACATGTCAGGTCCATGGGTAGGTGGTGCCTCCCTGAGAGGTCCCCAGATGAGGCCAACACTATTGCAGCTTATGAACCTTCTCTACAAACTCTACAAAATAAAAATTCTCTGGCTCCAACTGAGTTATGTGAGTCTACTAAGTCTTATTAATACTAAGCACTGAATAAGCTCAGTAGGTTTTAGGATGTTTCTTTACTCTGTCTCTCTGGGTCAGCAACTGCAAATAATAATTAAAAAAATAGGAAAGCGATTAGTTCTGTGCATCAGTAACAGATTGCAGAAAACTACTCGTCTGCAGATGAAAGCTTAGGAATTGCTGGTGCAGCGAATAGCAAGTGGGGAAAGAACTGTACTTAGAAAGTATGCTTACAATATTTAAAACATAAATCACTTTCCAAAAAGTGCAAGTCATTGTGCTGACAGCATTAATTAAAGAGTAAAAATAGTGTCCTAGGAAAGTATTCCTACTAGCTCACATAAACACACACAAGTATTTTAAGTACAATTTACTCTTGGAAAGATAAAAAGGCTTGTGTGTGCTGTTTTAATATTTATATTTCATATTTATCAGTAGGTGTCACTGCCAGCTCCAAAACCAGTGTAAATTTCCAAGGGAGATGGCAGTTAAAACCTTTGTTATATGAGACATGCATTGGGTCTTGTTCTTCTCAGAGGCAGAAAGAACAAGTGGAAATTAATCTGCCATAATTTAGGATTTCAAGCGGTGTTAACATTTTCCATGTGCAGGACTTGTTTGCACTGGGCATGTAAACGGAACCATGCCCCGGTGGTGGCTTACCTGCTGTATGCTGGTGCTGACAAGGAGATCCTCACCAAGAAAGGAGAACGGCCGGCCCAGTTAACGTCGAAGAGAGAGATAAGGAAGATGTTGGGAGGTAAACCTGCTGGCTCTGCGATGCGATTGTCAAAGACTGTTCAGAGCATGTGTGTTCCAATCTTTACTTTGCATGTGAAGATGCTGTGTTGGGGTTTTAGTAATAATTGTGACTTGATTTCTAGAGTGTTCACTTGGTAAAATATCAAAGTTTAAGAAAAAAGGATTACCAACAAATTCCATATCCAGCCAGCCAAACTTTTTCCTGAACTCTGAAAAATTAGAAAAAAATGTATTTTTGAAAAATGTCACAATTAAACCAGTGACAGATAGATGCAGCTTCCTATTTTCAAAAGGGCAACAGGAGAAAATCTCTCAAACTTGTATGAAGCCCTTATATGAGCAATACCTCATTTTCCCAATGTTCTATGGAGCGTAGACAATGTCGAATAAATGGAAAATTAGCAGCCCAGAAAAACAGCTCATTAAAGGATGTCAGCAGAGCATTTTTACTGCGTTTTGTAACTGCTGGAGCAGAGTAGGCTTTGCTGCTAGAGGTGATAAGTAATTTGAAGTGTGGTCTATTAACAACCTCTTGCCTCCCCTCTGTATTCCCTTGCCTGTTTTTGGTTTCATTATTGTCTCCCAGCTGTTGAATTGGTAATGTTTCAGCTCTCCCAGTACTGCATGTTCTTTCCCCTTTATCCCCTGCCTTAATACCAAACAACATATTACCCTTTGTTTTTCATTGCCTTATACATTATGAAGATGACAGCATTATACCACCAGAGACCACGTTACAGTGTGCTGGCTATGGATTAAAACAAACCAAACCAAAAGTATTGCAGTGTTTAGAAGGCAATAGCACTCCCAGAATTACTGGAATCAGACTCTGCTTTTGTGTTTACTGTACTGCAGCACCTGAGCATTGCACTATTTACTGTAGAAAAAAGGTGTAGTGCTTCTTGATTCATCTTTTATCCTGTAGTGCTTTTAACACTCTCTCCCCATTACAAAAATAAAACCCCACAGTGCAATAGCAATACTTCTTATTTTATCCCCTCAAATCAGTCTCAGACAATGTTGTTTTGTTTGTTTTACAGTGGAAGATGATGAACTCTCAGACTTAAAGAAAGATTCAGAGCTGCCAATCATCCCTAATTATCTGGCTAACCCACCTTTCCCTTATATTTATAACACCATGAGTAACAGTATTCCAGATCCCTCCATGAATGGGAGTATCTCACACTCAGAATCGCAAGGTACCGACTCTTCTTCCTCACCTGATGTGGAGACTTGCACACGTGTCCCAGGACAGCATGGGAATGCTGCTGCCCAGGCGGCTGGTAACAGTGTGCTGTCAGTGCCCCGAGGGGGTACTGCACCACCACACTCAAAACCTGTCCTGCAGAGAGGTCCAGTTTACCAGGGATCGGTGTCTTGGAGCAGAAGTCCCCCTTCACCAGCTGTATCAAATCAGTCCGTACCTCAGCAAGGTAACGGCTCCTGTACGGGGCCTGTGCCAGCATTTCAGCCCGTTTTCTTCACAGGAGCTTTTCCACTTAATATGCAAGGTAATGATAAAAGTATTTTCTCACTTTGTCTTAGAACTTCTGTCCTCTTGGACAGTGAATATAGACTAATCAGGGTGACATGTATTCACAGCACTTCTAGAGCTGTTCAGGTTCCCATGCTCAGGCATTCAGGAAACATTTGAAGGGAATTAAAGAGGCAGATATCCTGTTTCTGCTGGAACTGTTATTAAAATATTGATGAAAACATTTGCTATTTGTCTCAAATGCTGTAAAAGCATACAGACACCAGGGCAATCTAATCCTCTAAATAGCACAGTCCAGGCTGCAGAAGAAGAATGTGAGTATATAGCCAGTGAGAGAGAGAACCTCCCAGAGCTCAACCTGCAGACCTGGGTCTTGAGGTGAACCCTTAGGTGATCTGCCATGTCTGCAAGTAAATACCACCTGCCCAGAGAGGGAAATCTGGAAGTTCAGTTTCAGTTCAGAATTTCATCCTTGAAATAAAAGGTGTTCTGATGCCACAAATAAGCAATGAGAAGTTAACTGATGACCAAAAGGATCAAAAAACAATAAAAGCAATCACGGATTGCTCAGGAAATTGATAACCAGTATAATCTTCTGCTTTTAAATTAGCTTAAATCCAGTAAAACGAGTGGTCACACTAAAGTTCAGTGCATGCATATACACACACTGCATTAGCTTTGTGATGATTTTTCATATAGGTTGATGAAAATCTAATGAAAATTGTGGTCATACAAGGCCAGTTGTTTGCATTCTGAGGATTCTTTGTTGTTACAAATGATACAAACCAGGTTAACAGAACATAGAAATGAAATTAGTATAGAGATAGCTTTTCCAATTCCTTTATGCATCTGCCTATTAATGTACCTTTTCATTTCTAATAGAACTGGTGCTTAAAGTTAGAATACAAAACCCTAATCTTAAAGAAAATGACTTCATTGAAATTGAACTGGACAGACAAGAACTGACCTATAAGGAACTGCTCCGAGTCAGTTGCCGTGAGCTGGGTGTTAAACCTGAGCACGTACAGAAGATCAGAAAATTACCAAATACAATGTTGAGAAAGGTAAGAACGTGAGATTTTTGAAGTGCAGTAACTTACAAAAAAGATTTTTAGGTTACCGTTAAAAGGGAATAATTTGCTAGTCACCTGCATAGGCACATGTTGCAAAAAAAAAAAAAATCCCAAACAAAAACCTCTATTCAACTTCCAGCACTTGGTATTTGTTTGGGGTTTGGTTTTTTTTTCAGTAAAAAGGTTCTCAAGTTTCTTGATCATTTCCTTTCATAAACATCTGGCATTAAGCCCAGTTAATATCAGATTTCTCTACTACATTCTTAAACTCAGTGCAATACTACACCACTGTGACCTGTCACCAGCATTTAAAAGCCCTGCAGTGCTGAGTTTTGCTTATTCAGTAAGGCCTGGACACAGTCCTTCCAAAAACCAAAGTCGTTTCAGAATTACTCTGAATTGTCTCTGAATGTAATGGTCTTTTCACTTCAGTGATGTTCACCTGTGCAGCAAACAGGGAATGAACCTGCTGGCCTGTTTTACTGATTCACCGTTGACCTTTCTTTCACTCTAAAATCCCTCTAGAGCATTGTTGGCATCAGTCATGGAGCTAATCTGATCAGTACTAGGTTAATACACTGTACTGCCTCTTCGCTGACTACAAGATGACTTACTCTTAGTTAGTCAAGAAGTGAAAAAAAAAGAAACAAAAAAGACAAGCAGTTCTGTCATTTGCCAGCTTAGGTGATTGTTGAAAGGAGTGTTTTTATTTCCAGCTTAATTACTTCAGGCTCTATGGGTGGGACCTCAGGACACTTACTGTTCCTTGAGGTGATACAAACCTGATCCTATTTAATGCTATTTAGCAGCACAGTGCTGCTGCAGGGGGGAAATCAGAGCTGGAGCCTGTACTGTGGGAGGGTTTCTTCCATTGCTCTCTAAAGCCTCTGCCTGAGCCAGCGCTAGGAGGGTGTTGGTGGGCTGCTCTAGAGGGAGCTGTGTGCAGGACTTTCTGGGGTACAGGCAACAATCAATTGAGCTTCTAAGAATTGATGAGAAGGAAGAAGAGAGGAGTTGGTCCTGGCATGCAGTAGACATTTACAAGAGTAATTCTGCTGATCACTTGCACTCACCATCAGCGTTGCATTCCCTATAAAAGCAGACTGAAGCGAGTAGCTGAATAGGATCCCAGAGTAAATATAAGATGAAACAGGATATCTTCTTTCCAGTTTACTGTAAAGAATGGCCATATTTACAGATACATACATACCTTGTGTTATTACAAGCCTATTATTTTAACCTACCTCTGGCAAAATTGAACAGACAGTTTATCAACTAACAACTTACTGTATTTATTTAAAGGACAAAGATGTTGCAAGGCTACAGGATTTCCAAGAACTGGAGCTTGTTCTAACAGTAAGCGACAAAAACTTACTTTGCAGAGTCCCATCACTTTCTGAACGGAGTGGTTATAACAAGAAGGCATCAGAACTAACATATTAATTGTTTAAAGACTACAACGAAATATTTGTATCTCTTATTTTAAAATTACATTTGAAATACAGTCTCTGTAAGGGCTAATTATGTTAAAAAAAAAGTAATCTATTTTGTTAACCTTGAAGTAAACTCAAGTTGTTATGCAGTTACAGCCTCTAGTTAACCTAAGAATAATGAGTCTGATAATGAAAGTAGCTTCATGCAAAGGAAGTGTTGGTAGAACTAGCTGTTAATGCAACACTTTTCCTTATAAAAATCTTGAAATACTGTCGAGTTAGCAGCTCTCAGGGAAAGGCTTACCTTAAACTGTTCTAATAATTTGTTTGCTATAAAATAGCTAAAGAACCTGCCATGAAACCTACTTACTGTTTATACTGAGTCCATTACCATTAATGCTCACTTTTTAGATCATGTATTTTAAGTCATGTCTTATTTAGAAGGAAAAAAACAGAAGGGTTTAAATCTGTGGAAGAAGCACAAAACCACGTCTAGTTTAAATACTATCAAGTGACTTATTACTTATGATTTCTTAATCCCTGTTTACATTTTTCCCTATTTCTCAGGTTGAAAACAAAAAGTTGTAGTAATTATCCAAATCAGAAATATGCTCTCAACCAAATGCCCTTTTATTGTTGTCTGTCAATATACAGTATTGACATGTGCAATTTAAAATACTATTTTTGTTACTGAATTGAAAACACCTTTCTCCAATGCTGCTTTAATTTCCCCTTTTAAAAGCACAAAAATTGTAATTTTATTTTCCTTTTACTCCTACATTCCTGAGAAAGATTGCATCTTGAAACTTTAAAGTTGCCTGTGTAAAAAGAAACCAGTGAAATGCCCAGGGTTTTCTGGGCTGATATTAAATCTTGATGTTCCTATGCAATGCACTTTCTTTTTTTTCCCAATGACTGGTGTTTACCTGTGGTGTTTACTAGAAAGAAACCAAACAAACCACTTTTCCTGTTCCTTAAAATTCAGAATTAGACTACTTTGCTATGAAATTCCAGAATAAATAAATTGGAAAGTATTTAAAAGCTGGATTTTATCTAATTTTTTAGGATTTAATATTTACTCAGTTGTCAGCATTTGAGGAAAGGTTCTGTTCTGGTAGCCCAACTGTAAAAATATGTACTATGAACTAGATGAACAAACTAAAGTACGAAATACAACAGGCAAACAGAACATAACAAACTGCACTGACTTTCCCATTGTTTCTTCATCTTCCCCCTCCCTTTCCCCCAGTTTCTTTGGAAACTATACCAACCAAAGTAATTTATTGTCTTGTCTAAGAATTTACAGCCCGAGTTAGCTGTACATTGTATGCAGACCTGTAAATGGGGTTTATAGAAGTAGCACGCTGTGCAGGGAGCCACCCAAACTAGCTGGAGGAAATGCTGAGGTGAGAACTGCAGATGATTTTAGTATCCACCACAGGTCTCCTTTCTCAGAGGCTGGAGCAGGGAAAGAAGTTAATTCTTCCCCTGCAGCCAGAGCAGTTAGCTGTATTGCAGCTCGTACAATAGAACTGGTGCCTGCATTTACCCGTGCTCTCTCTTTCTCATCCAGTGAATAGCACTTTGTGCAAAGGGAAGCAGCTTCAGCAGGAGTGACTGAGCACACAAGAGGGAGCCCTTGCCCAGTGTGCCTTCTAGTCGGATGGCCAGTGTTCACCTGGAAGCACAGATCATGCAAACACCCAAATTTCCTGTGTGCCAGTTAACTTGACTGGAGCTCAACCTCCTATGGCCAACAGCAGAGCATTTTGTCACAACAAAACACCCTCTTCTGAAAAGTGGGGAAGGTCAAATGTGGTCTGAGTCATTGGCAATATCTTTTTTTAATACCAAATTGCCGTTGGTATATTAAATTCTCTATAACAGAATAATAAAATTGCTGTTCCTCATATCACACTTGGTCTATTGCATTCTCCCTGGCACACAGAACAGATACAGCTTAGGCATTGGCTGTCTGAACACCAGGTAAATCCATGAAGGTACCAGGCTTAATCATTCAGACCTACTAGAGACGAGCTCAGCTGGTGGGTGGATGCCTTTGTTGTTACACTGATGATCTTGCACAGATGCTGATCGCTGTCTATGCATTCAGAGGAATATTTTTATACCTTATGCAGTTTATACACAGAAGATGCTACTAATACTCCTAACACTCTGATCACTGTATAATCATTACATGACTGTGTATGATAAATAATTCATTACTTTGTGCTTTGCTATATGAAATGTTAATGTCAAATGAATGCTTGGCTGCAGATTCTTGTTTCTATTTAAGAAGTCCTATTTATAAGAATTAATAAATGATTATTTTTGTCTTCTCAAAGTTTTCCTGAACTTTACTTACGGAAAAAACATAGGAACTTTTTCTTGCTGAGTAGGTTTCTAGAGAGGTTGGTGAAAAACAACTCAAGCAAAAGTTGTTCTATCATATTCTAGTAGCAAACACTGTTTAAACACAGTACTCCCTTTATCTAAGAAGGCTTGGTTATCAGTAACAAGGCAGATATTTATTCCTGGAAAACAAATCACATATTATTTCAGGTGATTAAGTGTTGAATGAGATAAATTATACACACATCTGGTCAGCATGCATGTTCAGCTTAAGTGGAGACTTCCTCATGGTGACTTCATACAGAGGAGAGAGCAAAATTATGATCCCTCTGTACCAATCCCATCCCTGCAGGCTTATGTGGAGTCTACTAAATTGGTAGAAATTGTGTAGTTAATGATTTCTATTAAGCAATCTGTAGGTTTAGTTTTAAATATACGTTACTTGTAATTCCTATGCTGAAGAGGAATTTTACAATGCTGAAGTTGCCCTGGGCTGGGATATCAAAGGTCCCAGGATAACTCACAGCCCTGAAGCTGTATTTCCTTCAGGAAATACTCAAAGGAACAGGTTGGAACCATGCACAGATGACATGTTACTTCTCTATTTTTCAGCTGAGTCAGTGCTTAACTGGGCCTGTCTTTCCACTTCAAAGCCAATGAAACCTCATGCAGAAAGCACACAAAACAGGTGTATTTTGTACCATTAATATAATTTACTAATTATAAATCCAAATACAGTACATATTGCCCTGTGATACATACATTTTCTTGGCAAAAATGTTTGGCATTCTTTGGGTAAAAAGCATATAATAAAATACTTTATAGAAAATATTTAAAAATATAAAAATCACTTTCTGGTCCTCATAATTGTAAAATACTTTGTTCATCTACCACAAGTTTAGCCTACTACAAAACCTGTTTTATAAAGTACAGTACATTCACAAGTCACTTTTGTGGCAACTCAGTAATATAAAAAAAAACCCAAACAAAACAAAACAAACCCAAAAACCCCAGGGGTCTTCTTTTCATGCTAGTCCAGCATCTTTGGCCATACTGTAGAAAATCCCTTTCGATGCTATAAGGCTTGCAGGTGTATCGAATTCAGCTATGGTTCCATTGTCTAGAACCAGAACCCTGTGCAAAACAAAAGGTGGTGGTGAAGGGGAAGATAAATCAGAGAATTCCTCGCAATAAATGTGATATCCCTTGTTACCACACAGCAAACACTGCTCTGAACTTTTCCTGGCCTTTGTTTTGCTCAATTATTTTCACACATTGAAATGCAACAGATGAGAAAGGTTCCCCCTGAGCTGCTGTTTTATTTAAAAAGGTACAGGACAGTCAAAATCTCCTTGGAGTGGGAGAATAATTTTTAAAAGGTGCCATACTAGTAGTTCTGGAATTGAAATACAGTACCAGAAAGCCAAGGAGATAAAAGCCCATGGAATATATTACTGTATTTTAAAGTAATTAATATGACATGATGTTAGTGAAGAAGTCACAGCAGCTGCCAGTTCAGAAAGGTTCCCTAAGCTTGCTGACAGTGCCATTAACACAATTGGGTAGTATCTCTTGCGCAGCTCTGGTTAGTGAATATAGAACCTGTTTCTTATGCCAACAGAAGCAAAGTCAGATCTGGATATTCTAGGATTGTATGGCTTAAACATCATTGTTTACATACTCCTGACAAGACAAACTAGACCCTTTTATGTGCTGCTTCACACACCCAGGAAAGCAGCGAGCCCTCTCACCACGCACCATTAGGAGATTTTTACCTTGTGTAATCCATAATGGTGTTCAGCCTGTGTGCTATTGTCAGCACTGTGCAGTCTTCAAACTGAGTCCTAATTGTCATCTGGATAAGATCATCTGTCTCGAGATCAATAGCTGCTGTCGCTTCGTCTAGGATCAAGACTCTTGTCTTGCGCAGCAGTGCTCTTGCCAGGCAGATGAGTTGCCTTTGGCCAACACTGCAAGCAGAGACAGGGCTTTCACAAATGAGGCCCCACTGCCCCGAGCTGCTCAGAAGCACTTGGACTAGAGCAGATTACTCATCAGATAAAGTTACCAATCAAAAAAACCCCTCGGTATTTAGCAAACAGCCCAGTCTGTCAGCCCTAGAGCTAATAAATACACATTGCAGCATTACTCAGCTGGTTTTAGTGTGTGTGTTCACTTAGTCTCTGCCTGACCCACCAAATTCCCTCTTCCCATCACTGTGACAAAAGCAGGGGGAACCAGTGATTACAATGCTTCTGCCTGAGTTTTCAGAAACACACACAGTTGCAACAACACTGAGCATACACAAAAAAGAAGGAAAAAAAAAGAAAAAGGAAAAAAAATAGTTCTGTGTCCTTACCTAAGATTTTCTCCACCTTCTGAGCATTCATAGTCCAACATGGATGGCTGACTGCTGACAAACCTCTTCAGATGAGACAGTTCAAGAGCTTTCCATATTTCTTCATCTGAATACTTATTAAATGGATCCAGGTTCATCCTCAGCGTTCCAGAAAAGAGAACAGGATCCTGGATAGAAAACCAAGTTTTTAAGTACAGATATTAAAATACGAGTTATTGCTTTGAAGTCCCCACTGCACTGCAGGTATTCCAGCTCCCAATCCTATCCACTCTGAAAATGCATTACATTATACACAGTTAAAAATCAAGATCTGACTGTAAAGATCTTTTATCCTATATCCTGTTTTACCAGCCAGCATCAGCTTGTAAGGTGGCAGGACAGGAGCACTTACAGTACAAATAGGTTTTTTTCTGAAACAATTCTGAGTGCAACAAAGCGTTTTCCTCTGTGGGTAAACCATTATTTATGATTTGCTAAGCTGCTAGAGATCCTTCCTTTATTGTGATATACAGAAACAGTACCTGAGGAATAATTGTTAGCCTTGATCGAAGGTCATGGAGACCAATCTCTGAAATTTTCACACCATCAATTTTAATTTCCCCTTTTGCAGCTTCCAGGATCCTAAAGAGACAGAGCGTCATGGAGGACTTCCCTGCTCCAGTTCTGCCAACAATTCCAATCTACAACAAATTGCAGGTTTAACAACAAAGCATATGGTTAAAAACAAAACCCAACAAAAAGCCCCCAAAATAACGTCCAAGATTCCTCCAGGAGGTTTGACACAAGATCTGATTCTCAGAAAGAATGTAGCCACCCTTTCCTAGAAACCTGTGTCATACATTGCAATGTATACATTGTCATTCCTGGGATTTGATTGATACTGCATATATTTGTGTACATAGGCCTAGAGCCATCCCACATAACTTTGGGTGATTAGCTGACGTATCCATGTTAGGAGCCAAATCACTCAAGGACAAGAAATCAAGGCTTTTCAGAGGGCAATTCCGATGTTATGGTCAGCAGGTGTATCTCAGCTCTAGAAGGCAGTTGCCATCCTGTCTGCTTCGTATAAGGATAATTCTCATCTCTTAATAACAGCCTGTGAAGTGGAGGACTTTCCCATGCTAATTGTTCTGTCACCAGCACGCAAACCCCAGAACTTTCTACTGAAGCATGAAAAAGTGAATCTCCCAGAACAAAGACAATTTCCTGATTAAGGAAGCAAAGAATGTCATTTCCTTCCATGCCAAAAGTTTCACATGGAAAGCCAGCGAGTGGAAAAAGCTGGAATTCCTTCTCCCATCTGCACTGCTTCAGAAAAGTGTTCTTGTCACTGAATTTTTGTCACTTGTGCTGGTGCCTCCTACATGGTGTACGGTGGCTTATTGCCAACCTAACCTGAAAAATCCAGAAAGCCCCATGCAACTGGGCCTACTGCTTCCAGCCTGGAGGATGCTGGCACACCAACAGCATGGTTGACACTGCTGGTTCCTGCAACACCAGCTTGAGTAGATCTCCACCACTGAGACAACTGGGCTTGTAGCCCATGTCCTCTACTCCATGGTTGTCTCTGGAGGCCCAGAGCAAAGTTCTAGCCAAGACATACAGCTGGTACCTCACCTTTTCTCCACCATGCACATGGAGGTTTAAACCCTTCAGCACTAGATCCAGGCCTTTTCTGTACCTCACTGAATAATTCACAAACTCCAGCTCTCCCTTGGATGGCCAGTCTTCTGGGGGACTCTTGCCCTCAATGATCCAGGGAGCCTAATGAAAACATAAGTCAGAAATGCCTCATATAGGCTTAAGAAAAAACAATTCAAATTCAGATGCAAACATTAACATTTGTGGGTTAATAGAAATATAGCTGATAAATCAAATTTCCATTATCAAATAAATTTCTAATAATAGGGGAAAAAAACATGGGTTCCTAAGTATCCACCCATTTTGGTCTCTTTTACGAAGTTTACAGGGAAAATGTCTGAGCATATAGGGCCAAATTCTCAATGGATATAAATTAACATTTTTTCCATTAATATAACCCTGCCTGTTTCATGCCAGCTCAAGCTCTGTCTTACAACATGTATCATGTCTAGCTTCCTTTTAGCTTCCAATTAAACACTTAATCTCCAGAACCATACACTCAGATTCTCCATTTCCTAATTCTTAGTCTCCCATCCCATACACGGCACTGACTAAACCCAGAGTGCCCACAGAGCAGCAGGTTTCCCAGCACAGCTCCACCTCCCACCTTTAACAACAAAGGTGGATGACTGGATGATTTTTCTGGATTAGGTAGGACTCTGTTCCTAGAGATGTTGTTCTCTTGTGGGAGACAAAGACTGATTAAGTGATTAAATGATTAAATAGAAACACTACCACAAAGACATGTGCGTAGTCTGATAATTGTACAGCAACTGTGCTCACTACAACAGCAACACAGCACCATCCATGGAGGTAGGACTATGCATCAAATGCTTCAGACCCAATGGGAGCAATATTCTGATGGTGAAACTCATCTCTATTGTGCTATAGCCACTCACAGTAGCAGAAAATGAGATGCTAAGCACAAACTGCATGATGGCAGTAATAATTTGGAGCTGTGGCAGCATAAATTACAGTTCAGAGTGTGACATTTGTTCAGGTTAAATTATAACACTCCAAGAACAGGAACTGTCTCTCAAGAGTCTAAAGAAAGGCCACATAAATGTGTGCATTAAAATTTTGCCATGCTTGTTGGAGACCATGTTTGATGCTTGGTAGCTGACCTCTGTTTCAGTTTCTGAATACTCTTTTATCCTTTCAACAGCCACGATGTTAGTTTCAAGTTCAGAAGTCATTCGGACCATCCAATTCAGAGACAAGGTCACCTTGGAGAAGATGAAGAACAAAATATCACCCACAGAGGAACAACAGATTTAATAATAACAACAATAAACCCAGACACTGCTATTAAGACATTCACATTAGTATTACAAATGCAATAATTACCTTTGCATTGACATTATACAGTTACTGGGGCAGGAAGTCTACAGATCATCAGGTGCTCATGTGAAGAAGCACATGTCTCCCACAGCGATTTAACAAACATCCCTCTCAAAAATGTTGGCTGGGAGTCATTCCCCTAGCCATGGGTCTCACTTGAAAATTGCTAACAGCAATTGTGCACACAAGATTGAGGCCATTAAATCTGTTAAACTCTCCCCAGCTTGGGTGAGTACAGATTATCTCGCCTACGTATGAATTGAACTGATCTGCCTGTGATCACCTGGACACACCGATATGCCTCATCGCAGGCATGATGCAGGACAGGTTAAGCCCATGCTGCTCAAATGACCTGCTCTTGGTGGGTGCACCTGACACTTTCCGAGCTTCCTGCATGCTGCCACTGGGAATACTGGGGTGCAGCACAACCTCAGTGCTCCCAAAGTGCCTCAAAGTCCTCCTGCATGTCAGCTTGCTGATGGTCTATCAGCATTCACTGTAAACCTCTACTGTTTCCAGATGTCCCACAACTCATTTTTATTATTCCCTTGTTAACTTCAGCTTTAACAAGCACATAAATTATTGCTGATATACCATCTACAAAAAGGCAAACCCATCAATGGACAGAAAGCTTAATACATACCTGCAATGCATAAGACACTGAAAGTCCTACCAAGCCAGCATTCAGGCTGTTTTTACCAACCACAGCAAAAAGGGCAGCGAAAAGGACAATACAGTTCCCCACAAATTCAACTCGGACGCCCAGCCACCTGGTAAAAGGGCAGATGTAAGCAGAGTGGGAAATGGTTACTTGGACCAGTTATGCAAACACACGATTACCTAACTGGAAACATGAAGTTATAGACCTTTTACCTGTTTGATACTATGCCAGGATAGTAACTCTTCTGATTTTCATCCACCTTCATGTCACTGATGTCTATGAAGGACTTCACTCTTCTATAGGCTCGGATGACACTGGCCCCTGACACCGTTTCTGAGAAGTGTGAGTAGATGGGAGATCTGCTTACAGACTCCAGACGTTTCAGCTGGCGGGAGGTGGCTACGTAGAATCGCTGCCATTTTTTGAGAAAATTGAAAGGTACATGAAATACCTTCTCTTTTAATTAACAGCAAAAAAATTTTTAGGTTAAGAATTTAAAGGAGATTGCTAGTGATGCATTTCAACCCTCCAAAATATTCTCTATAGTTAAGTAGAATTTTATAAAGTTATCTTTGCTTCATTCCACAGCAGAGTATTGGGAAACCACAATTTCTATAGACTGTAAGATGAATTTATCTACGTCCCTTTAAATTTAGTTAATATAGTCTAACAAAATGAATCCATTTGTAGGAGCCTCATCTTCCAAGAAAACGAAACATGAATTTGCACCTCTATTATCACATCTCTATTTACAGTCTATAACATAAGCTTCATTTTTGCTAAGAAGTCAATAAAATTGATGCTTTCTATTTTCAACATTTTAACTCCTCTCTGCTTTAAAACTTGTCAATATGTCAAATATATACACACTTCAATATATTGAAGAGCACTGCAACTCTATCTCTAGCAGTAGTCCTGTTTGTTAAAGGTTATGCCTATTTATTTCATGACCACATCTCACAGGACTTTTCTTTTTCTGAGAGAAGTAAATAATATTTTGTTTACATAAACATGTAGTTACTCCAGATATTTAATTTTTCCCCAAAATTTATGTTTTTCCTAAAAAGAAAGATGAGCAATAGAATAAGAAGCATTGCAATGATAGTCAGATATTTTTCCAGTTACCTGAACAAAGAAGTACAGAATTGCAAGTGGGATTATAACCACGGCGAAGAGTGGAGTACTTGCTATAATTACAATCATCGTCGATAAAGAGGTGAAGAATGTTCCAAGGAACATCAAGATGGTGGGTGGAATCACTTCATCGACCACATAGATGTCCTTTGAGAAGCGGTTGATGATTCGGCCAGTTGGGGTGGTATCGTAGAAGGACTGTGGGGTGTGCATTTTGTTCTCCAGCAGAGCAGCATGGAGTGTCTGGGCTGCGTTAATGCCTCCCAAGGCCAAGGTGAAGGAGCAGATGAGTACTATGAGGCCTAACAGGTGAAGAGGAGACAAGATCCTGATTCACAGCTTTTTGACCCTCAGTGGTTTCTGTTGCACTAGAACCTTTTTTTCCTTTACTATATTCCCTGCCCACCCCTCTCTTACCACGCACATTAGAACTATGGCATCGTGGTCACTGCTGCCTAAAGCACAGGAGCATGTCCTGTAGGATTTCACCACACTGTCCACAGCAGACAGATGTGCAACCATTCTCCCTCTGCTTTCTGCAAGCCTCCATGAAGCCCTAATGCTACAACTTCACCCCAACCCTTCAGTCTCTTCTGCACCTAAGTTTTTGTGTTTTCTCTCTGTCTTGCCTCTCTCAAGCTTCCATGTCACCCATTCAACCTCCTCCAAGGGTTCACAACAAAATTAAAAGTGTTGGGCTGAGTTCAGACTTTGTAGCTCCAGGTGATGTTACTTCCTTTGCTCAGGATAGAATTTAGGGGGCAATTTTGTGCCACCAGCAACTGGTGCTGTGGCTCTCCCACCTAATTCCTCTTTCCTAAACACTGAGACATCATTATTTTATCTGGTCTCACCTTGCAAGAGGCCCAAGGCAGCATAGACTCCAATTCTCATGGCTGTGTTGTGCTGAGTCCCGTTTATCACCGGCTCATTGGTCCAGTCACTGAGCCACACGTTGGCCCCAATAGCAGCAGCGTTTTGGCAGCAATATAGGAAACATGTCACTAAGGAAATGACAGGGCTGACAGCCTTCATGTATTGCCAGAATACTGATAGCTTTACCTGCAAAATCACACACCAAAGCTGGTTTGTAAAACTTACACAGGAGTTTAGACAGAAGAAGAGAAATAAATTCTTCATCAGAGGAACTGCTAAGTTTAAACCTGCCCCAACTCTAACATCCTACAGAGACCAGCTCATCTGCCTGAGCTCCACGTCAGGGCAATGACTTTCAAAACAAGTCAGAAACTTCTCTAAAATACTCTTTGCCTCCATTCTGAGGCACTGGTACTTTATTAGTTTTGTGGGGTTTTCGTTTTTAAGACTATGCTGGGGGGGTGGGGGAAAAGAGGCCAATCAAATAGCAGTAAAGGATGGGTAACAAGAACAGCAGCCAAGTTTTTCAGGCAAAAGAAGCAACTTGGCAGGCACATTGAGTTCAGGACTACTTTATATGGCCTATTTAAGGAAAAGTACTAAATATGTCTCCATTCAGGTGTCTCTAAAGCAGCTTAAATGCAGTACCAAATGCCAGTGCACCCCAATAAAGAGATGATGCTTGTGGCAAAAAGTATCTCTATCTCTAAGGTAGTGCAAAAAGACAGAGAAGCAAAAAGAGCCAGAGACCGAGACCAAAACTCAGCCTCTAAAAAAGCATAAGAAGGAATAATTGAAAGAACAAGTGTTGCTGATTAGAGACTTTGAAAGCTAAAATAATCCCCAGCAACAGTTAATTACAGATCTGTGCCATGGAACATTTACATCAGACTAAACAGGACACACTGCGCCTTCTGAAGTGCAGGGAAGGTGCTTTATTAATAAAACCTCCCTGCTCCTTTCTGTCCCTTTATTTCACTTTTGTATTCCCATCTTCTCTTTTTTTCCTTCTCTTCTCTTTTTCTCTGTTCCCATTTCAGGCCCTGGCCCTGCTCAGGGAAGAGTACTGTCCCTTTGTACCTACGAGCAGAAAATGCCCTTTAAGATGGTGTGGCGGGTATCACTTACAACAGAACAGATCTGCTGGCACGCAGCAGCCAGCTGGCTTGTGTAACTCACTGCTGCAGGTCATCAATTACCCAGTGCTGCAGCTGAACTCAACAGCAGCCAAACGGTTTAAAGACCAACAGTGCTGAAAGCTCCGCAATGCAAAGTCAGGGCTGATGGAGTGCAGTGCTATGCCATATCAGGTGACTGTGGCAGGAGCTGGAAGGGATTTTTTTTCTTTTTTTCCCCTAAGTACATAGCCCTTGCCAGGTGCAGAAACCTCTGCCAAAATCCCAAATTTGAATGATCAGTGGCCACCAGATTAATGCCTAAAGCCTACAGTCGTGATTTATACAACACATTGAACAGAACTGGATCAAATGTAAAAATAAAAATTGTTTTTTCAAACAGAAAAAAAGAATGTAGAAAAAGGGGGGGGAGGGGGAATCAAACCATACCGTTCCCTTTTCAGTGGTTTCATCCTGAATAAGTTTCTCGTTAGGATTTTTTCTTGGCAGAGGAGGCTCTGCTGGCTTCTTTTCACAGACTCTTCGTTTCGTTGACATTTTGTTGGGACATTCTCCTCCCTCAGAAGATACTACACTGAGTTGCCTAGTCAAAACAAGAGAGTCATTAGGAGAAAAAGGGCATATTGTGGCAGTACTAAGGCAAGATTGGGATGCAGCAGATTGGACTTATTCCCAGCTCTTCTGCTGAGTTCCCGTGCCAACCTCACTCACAGCTCTGGGTGCTTGTACCACCCTTCTGAATGTTCAGTGATGTTCAGTAATGCCAGAAATATAGTTCCTAAAAAAGGAACGATAGAACCCAGGGACTGAGTTCTTTGGTAAAGGCCATAAGAGGCTTCATCTCTAGACAGACATTTCAAAGCTAATCCCTGAGCTTCTCCGTCTCCACATCAATAGTAGCTGGACAGCAACTATGGGTATGATTATGAAAACTTCTAAAGATTTCCAAGATTCCCAATGCAAAGGTGCAGTGCAAAGGGTTTATTTATCATGCAACTGGTAGCAGTTTAATGTTGTGTGGGAAGATGCATACAGTGGTGTTACCTGAGAACCAGAGAGCTGCTTTAAGAAATTGGTTCAGTCCAGATTAAAAACAGGATTGCAGGAATAGATGTTTGACCTTCTTTGTATGTTCTTTCACATTTATTTTCAAAAGGACATGAAACCAATTTATTTGTAAGAGGAAATTAAGGAAACTAAAGCCCAGACTGAGAGGCAGTATGTGACTAACACCTCTCAGATGTGTTTCACCCCAGACACAGTCTATGAACAGAAGAGGACCTCACGTTTACCTAAGAAACTGTTTGCGGGCCTCATTTGTCACAGGTTCATTGTCTGCCAGATCAGTGTGGATGCTGAGGGTGTCTTCAGCTAGCAGGACTTCTTCCTCCTCTAGAACTGCAAGACAAGATCACATCTCAGGTTTTCTGCTGAGTAAAGCAGAAAGCGCAGAAAAAAGCAGCTCTACAAAGCGAGAATCATGAAAATCAATAGCACAGCAGGAAAATCATAGTGCTTAAACTCCCCCAGAGTTTTGCTTACATCCCTTTCCTAACTAAATCATCGTTCCTTAAAATGTCATCTGAACTTTGCTATATAAAAAAACCAATGACAAATAAACAGAGAAAAAATACCAGACTCTGGGTAGCCCGTTTGACAGCAAGCCCAGTTTGTTCTTGGCTACTCCATTTTCCTGCTGAGCTTGACCTTGCTGATTGCAAAATAAATTCCCAATTTAAAATGATTTCTAACACAGGAATTGCTTTTTTCTTGGAGAATCACATGGAATTTGGGAAGAAATTTGTGAAAGCATTTACTGACAATACAGACCTGACCATAGATGATAATTTTCACAGTAGTGAAAAAAGGGAAATGCCAAGTTGTCATGAAGAAGCAGGGGACACTTAGTACAGAGAAAATTTCTGTAATCTGGTTGACAGAAAAAGACATGTTTTAAGAAAAAGGAATACTGTACTTGTTGATTCATCCTCTTCAATGTCTTCCTCAAGTGCATAATTTCGCAGGAATTCTGCAAAGGCCTTGTTTTGTTTCAGAAGGCTTTGGTAAGATCCCGTTTCCGAGATTTTGCCATCTACCAGGACAACTATATGGTCTACCTGAGGCAGGAAGCTGATGCCATGGGTCACCAGAATTCGCGTCTGCATAGGGAAAAAGAGGAAAAAAACCACATCTCTCAATTGTCACTGTGGGGACTAACACTACTCAGCAAGCCAAATACTACCACATTTTTGGGAAAGGGAGTGATTTATCACGTCAAGGTGAAATGCTGGGGAAATGCACTGTCCTTGTTAGCCAAATTAGCTTAGCAATGTGTACATGAACTTACTGTGCTTCCTACTGCATGCTGACACAACCAGAGGGAAGTAAAACAACTGAATTATCATTCCCTGTTTCCCTTGTGCTCATTTTCTTTGCAGCCCTTCCCTTTTGAGCTCCGAGATAGTCTGACAAGATCAGAACAGGAGTAGAAGGCGAAGCAGAGAGATTGCAATTTGGCTGCAGACTGCCACAGACCTGACCTCTGTAAAATCAGTCAGCTCTTACAACTTCCTCCCTGCACTAACTCCACGTAACAACAAGCAATTCTCAGCTGACAACCTTCAGAAGGGTCAAGGCTCAAACCAGGACAAGAAGGTTCTGCAAACGTCTTGGTTTTGGATATCTCACAGTAGGGATTTTAAAAGGCAGACCAGGTTTCAGACTCTACATCTTCTGACTAGATCACGTCACTTCTGGGCCTGCCTGCATAGCAGTCTGTGCTGTGGGGAAAAGGTGCTCACGTTGCCAATTAAACACAGAAATTCAGGGATGATTCAGCACTCAAGCCTCAGTGGTGAAATAGCCTTCCTGTTAGCCATCAGTGTTTGTGTGCATCTTTAAGAGGATCTAAATGCCAGCTTACTTTTCCTTTAAGTACCCCATCTGGACCAATAACTTTGTCAAAGATGTGCTTTGCAACATGCGAGTCCACAGCAGAGAGAGGATCATCTAACAGGTAAATGTCAGAGTTGCTGTACACTGCACGGGCGAGGCTCACTCGCTGCCTCTGGCCACCTGAGAGGTTGATGCCCTGAAGGGAAAGAGGAGAGAACACAACATGACACAACTCAGTTACGACAGCTATGACTTTTCATGGCTCTCACCCAGTCAAACACTCGGATGCTAAGTTGAAACATGAGACACTGAAGAGAATAACTCACTCCGAGCCAGAGACAGGAACAGAACGCCTCTAAAGCTGTTTGTTCACTGCCAAACTTCAACTCACCCAGCAATCTGGAGACTGAATAAGCCTCTTCCTTAATAAGCTCCTAAAGGGAGCTGTTAAAACACAAAACTATAAAAAGGAAGACAGTCAACCAGGATGTAAAATGCAAACATTCAAAGCAGGGCTGCAGCACCTGGAACATCTTCCACATCTCTCACCTTACATACAAATCCACATATTCACCCCGTTTCATGAAACTGATCTCAAATTTAGTGGCTTATGAAAAATAAAATCTTTGTTGGTAATCACAGATGTAAAAGTTTCTGATTAAAATGAGGTGTTAAGGGATGATCGTATCCCTCTTTCACTTGAAGCAAACCATATGTTCCCTCCCTTTTCATCCCTACAGGAAAAGGAAGGACTTTTAACTATTCTGGACAGCTGCACCTTCACAATTGGACAACAAATGGAGGATGCTCTGATCTTCCAGGGCTAGATGTGCAATTATGCATCACAGTACAAACACACACTTAAAAGTTAGGAACAAGTTCAAGTCCAACTGCCTTCCACAAAACTGTCCCACATGTTCCAGTGTTGATTGTAGCAAGGATGCCATTGTAAAGATCAAACCCATCAAGTGCTGACTTTACAGCATTTCTCTTTAGTTAGACAGAACAGGAAACACCAAGCAGGTCTGACTCAAAATAAAAAAAATACCTTCTCTCCTATCTCAGTCTGATCTCCCCCTGGCAGCACTTCCAGGTCAGTTTTTAAAGCACAGGCCTCCACAACATTTTGGTATTTTTCCTCGTTAGGAGCTTGGCCAAACAAAATGTTATCTTTCAGCGTGGCATTCTGGATCCAGGCTTGTTGAGGCACATAAGCAACAGAACCCTAGAACAAGGAATGAGAAAGGAAACCTCTGACTTGTACTAAGCAGCAATTCATGTTTACAACTCTGATTAAGATCTGCAGCACATAGATACAGTTCCTGTTTGATATACATTCACGTTACACATATCCGTGAGCTAATTGCTGACGGAATTCATGGAGTTCATGGAATCAGGAAAGTCGTTTCACATAAAACACAACTGAACAGGTGTGGGCAAAACCCAAATAAACACAGAGACAAGCTGGCACAGGAGCAAACAGAACTCCCTCTCCCCCCTAATGTGCATTACAAGCAATGGCAGGCATAAGCAGCACATTTCCATAGCATTGTAAAATGCCATCATAAACAACACTTACCTTCACAGCCACTTCTCCTTCCAGTTTTTCCATTTCACCCAGGAGAGCGGACACCAGAGAAGACTTCCCACAGCCAACATGGCCAACAATGGCAACCAAAGCACCGCTGGGGACCAACAGATTTATACTGTGGAGGAAACAGGTTGAGAATTAATTAAGCATTAGTTTACTAAAGGCACTATGGGTCTTTAAATCAGGGCTGAAATATACAGTGACAAATCAGCCTGACCTCAGCCTGAGTAAGTAATAGTAAGCATAGCTTGGTCACTGGTCTTCTCCTCACTTTTTTGTGTACAATCCACTATAACCAGAACTGTAGGAGTAAATGGAAACCCACCATTAATCTGTCTTGTTGATTGTTAAACAAGTAGGATTGGGAGCAAGCCTTCTAAGACCCTTTGCTGTGATAAATCTGTCCATCAGCAAGTCAGACAGGGTTAATAAGCATTTTGAAAGCAGATGCTCTTCCACAAGTCTTTTAGTTTTTGGTTTTAAAACCAAGAACAATTGCACGAAACATCCCATCTACAAATGTTCCAACCACCTTAGTACCATATTTCCAGTACTTTAATAGGTAATTACTTCATGCTAGTTGCTGTGGAGTTGAAGTCTTATAGCACTGTAAAGCCTAAATACCATTGGGCAGGAGGATTAGCTCAATGTTCTAAAGACAGAAGAGATGCACGTCTGGGATGTGTAGAAATAACCTTTTCCAGAAGGGAGCCTGCAGGTATTATTACCAGACACCTTTCAAATAGACCTCTCAGGAACCAGAAACCAGGTAGAAGTTGTATTGCAATTGCATAAAGAAACCTTACTCTTTCAAAGATGGCTTAAGCTCCTTTCCCCAGCTGAACGTCGCATTTGTTACACTGATGGTGTTGCCTGCATGACAAGAACACAACAGTAGAGAAGGCAGGAAATGTATTACACAGAACAGTACAGATGAGAGACTGGCAGACAGGGGAAGCTTTATTTATGGCTGTTTAGGGTACATTGCTCTTCCCTTTTCTACTGGCACGGGAAGCACAGTCTCGTGACTGTGGGTCACAAGATGGGCTTGTTCAGAGTGAAAATAACTGATGGCAGCTTAAGCTATAGACTGAGTTTACAGACCTGTGGAGCTGAAAAGCTGCTCTGCTTGACCTTGCTTGATCCAGTGAGGGTAGTCCCAGGATTTGCTGCTCAGAATCCCCATGCAACTGTTAATACAACTATACTTAAGAAACGACTTTCAAGTCAGTAGGAGACCACTGCATGCCACTGACTTTGATGTATCAGATTAAATTTGCCTCTGTGCAGCTTTTAGCTTGCAGCACTAACAAGTTACAGATCCGCAGGCTTTCTCTACCTCCTGGTGGGGTGGTGTACAACAGTAATTGCATGGCAGCCACACAGTCACCCCTCCTCCTCCTCTGTCTATGGCATCACACACAAGACTGGTCTCAAACCACATTAACACCCAAGTGCATTACATGAGAAAACACATTTTTTTCAGAGCACCTGGTTTGCTCATTCATTTTGGGACACTGTTTCCAACAGAAAAAAATCAAGACCATTTATAATGTTCCTAAGCACTTGTGTAGTGTAAAAGGTTTGAGCAGGTTTTGCTGACCCCAGTCAGGGGATGCACTTCATTATTCAGTGCCGTTAGCATCATCAGGACACTGCAGATGCAGACTCAGGCCCAATAACTCAGCACAAAGCTCAAAAATACACCCAGAAACTTCTGCAATTTCCACAGAGCCTGAACAAACACACACTTCCCAAAGAAGCAGGGGTTTTGTTTTTGTTTTTTTAGACCAAGATTACTGATATTTTCTTTTTGATTTCTTCGTAACTCAACCATACCAAAACAAATACAAGTACTTTGTTGCATTAGCATAGTTTAGAAAAATACTGATGTACTGTGGAATACCTGATGTAATCACTTTTGTTTCCACACAGTTTGGATCAAGTTCATCATGACTCAGGAACTGCTGAATTCTCTTTAGGGAAACACTTGTCTAAGAAAAGAGCATGGTGTTATTTTATTAGTCTTTTAATGGGGACTTAATGCTATTACTACTGAAAAAGAAAGCATGCAGAATGGCTTAAACTTTCACTCCATGGGCTTCCCAAACAGTGACTCATTCCTTCCCTGCAATCAGTCTTATGCTGAAATTCAAGATTTTAATGGTGAAATTTCTTAGACCAAGCTGAGTTCACGTGAGTGAAGCAAAATCCATACAGACAAGCTTATTCAGAAGATGTCAGGCTTTCCAATACAGGGCAGCAGTAGAGGAAGGATAGGAGACAGAAAACCATCCAGCAAATGGGCAGATGCAAGGGATTTCTGCATTCCAGAAATCAGGGACATCTGGGGTTCTTTTTGTTGTTATTTTCAAAGCAACTCATACATCAGATCCTCCTTACCTGCGCAATGTAGCTAATGACTTGTGGGAGCATACTGAGGGGAAACTTTAAGATATTAAACAAGGAGAGGGAGACAAAAGCCTTTTCTGCATCCAGGATATTTTTCTCATCCACAGAGACATAGACAGCAAATGTCGTCAATGCTACCTGAAAACCAGAAAGTGAGTTTACTGCAAGACCCGTGTAATATTTTGACATTTTAAAAAGCAGTCAAGCCTGATGGGCATCTTTGAAGTAAGTGTATCAACAACATTATTGGGCAAGTTCTGTTTCTGACCTTTTTGACATACTTTAAGCATGCCAAGTCGTACGAACAAGTTGATAGAAGAAAAGGCATGCAGAATAAAATAACTTTTGGATGACTAATGGCTACATTTAGTTGAACCAGGGGATTCAAGAGGTGAACTGCAGAGCTCAGGTAAATAAAAACGAGAAGCGGTTATGTGGCTGTGGTTTGGCTGCGTTTCCAACTCCACCAAACCAAATTTTCCCATTGTAAACTGCAGGCTAAGCAAACAAGGCTTACTGATCAATAGGAAAGGGAGTAAAATGCAGGTTATTTGCTGGTTCCCTGTACGACAGGGACCATCCACTGTGGAGGGACCATCCTATGCAGTTAACTAGCGGTAAGCAGGAATGGGAGTGCATATTTAAGGAAGTGCATTAACTTTAATGAAATATAAAAGAGGCAAGATCTTGAGGCTGTTAAAAATATTTCCTGGTCTTTGGTCTCGAGAACACTTGGCTAGCAACATTTTTGAAAAGCAATTATCTGAATGTTTTTATTCCCCAAAAGCAAGACCCTTTCGTAAAAGGGTACATAGTGCAAGGAAGTGGAACATAGAAAATTGAGGAAATAGCATTTAAAAATTGGCAATGTATAATTTGGGCTTTATTTTTTATATTAATCAATTTTTTTAGGTTGCACACTAATTCGACAACTCTCTCTCCCACTAAAACAGGCAGAGCACTGTAGCACGAAAGGTAGAAATGAGAGCTTAAGACAGACGTCGTCCTGACTCAATTATGTTTTTATTTTTTTTGTTATTTTTGCTGTTCACAAATATCTCTGAGGTTTCAAATTCTAGTTTCAATTTGTTATGGGAGGTACTTTGAAGTGGTTGGAAATTCTCCTGAGACAGCTGTTCCCAGTTTCCACTGGCAGGCTTTACCAAGAAATACTTTAATACCGATTAATGAAAAGGCTCTAGAGAACAGGGAACTTTGCTTCAAAGCATGTGAATAATTTTTTTTTAAAGTATTTACATTTTATTCCTACATACATTTAACAAGCAGAAAGCCTCACACTTATCCTTCAAGGATGTACTTTGTACAGCTTAGAAATTCATGCAAATTCCATTTACCAGGAATGGTGCGCTGACCCATGCAAAGGTGGACAGAGAATTGAGATAGGCAGATTTTTTCAAAACTTGCAGTTCATTCTTTCGTATCTCCAACACTTTTTCTGAAAACGATGGTTCCCAAGCATACAGCTTCAGCACCTTTATGCCACCCAGAATCTCATTCATTAATTTAATGCGGGAGTCTTTATATCGCATCTGTTCCACCTAGGTTATCAGCAAAGACAGGAGAGAGTGTGTCACAGGAATGACTAGAAGAGAGTTTTCAATGCATTGTCTCACTGTGATGGTCCTTAGCCTGTTTCTAAGGAGGCTACAAAAGACAATTAAAGAAAGCCAGACCGTTACAAGTCTATACCTCCAAAGAAATCAGAAATCAAAGAAAATGGCTGAAAAGCAGAGTATGAAAGCTTTCCACTCATCTTCAGCTTACATTTTCAAAACCACCTTAGAGAAAAATTCAGGCATTTCACAAAAATATTATTCTACTTCTTCCTTTGATTCCTTCATATTTTTTTCTGATATGTATAGCTCTATTTCCCAGGGCATCCCTTGGAAGTTGTGGTTACTCCTAGTTTATTTTTTTTCCCTATACTTTAGAATACAGTGCTTCATTCAGTTACTTAAAAAAATAAATAAAATTAAAATCCCTGCTCAGCTATAGAGACAAAATGAAAAACTGTGTTCACACACACGTGCAACACCCAGTTATGCAGCTCTGAGCATCTCATAATGGACAAGGGAGAAAAGGAATGTTAATAGTAACATGTCAGCATCCAAGAAATTTAATGAGAAATCTGGGTGTGTCTTTAAGGCACGCAATAATATCACTCTGTTACCAAGGCTGTGCTTAAATGTCAAAATTTATATTTGTTTTCCAACTCTTACCTTTTTTACATTAACATCTTGGTTTTTTTAAAAAAATCTTCCAGTCACTGATAGATTGCACAGCACAAGCCACTTACCAGATTTTTCCAGCACAAAGCCAGAGGGCACTATTATATTGTTTTTTTTCAGCCTTCCTTGACTAGACACAACTAAGACTACAAAGAAAGGAATAAAGGATCCTTTTACCTTAAGATAATAATTCAAATTTAGCTGAGCTCAGTAGCAGTGAAAGTCAACATTGGCTATTATCATAAAAAAAAAAGCTGCCAGGTTTCAGTTCCCATCTCTGAAAACAGTCATTCACAGCTTAAAGAACAGCATTTATTTGCCCTTTCTCTAGACATTCCTAAAAGAAGCTACCAGGTGAAGGGATATGGAGACAAAGACACTTTCTAATCCCAGAAGCTGTTCCAGCAGTACGAAGAACCACTGACTCAATGCCACAATTGAGGAGCATTCAATTCACTATGAAAAAACTATCTGAGAGGATACAGTTATTAAATCTATCAGTACAATCCTACTCATAAGTAAATTGGTGCAAATGGCAGCTCATTCATGGCCAAGACAATCACTGATGCCTTAATTTCTCATAATGCACAGCCGCCAATTCAGATAACGTTACCTTCTCTGTTGGTAGCTTACCTGGAATGCTCTGGTTTTCATTGCTATCGCAGAGTTAAATGGGATAAGTAAAACCATCACCCCGACTCCTGCCAGCACAGAAGGTCCTAAAGTCTTGATTGAAAGAAAAAAGGTAAGCTGTTGTTGTACCCAAGTGCTGCTGTTCCCTATGTTCCCTATACAGAATAAACCAGAAACACCTTCACTGCAGCAAAGGAAAAAAATCTGGTGAGATTTGTTTCACGTTGACTTGTACAAAACTTCTTTATATGGCATGATATCATCTTTATACATGGCCTACATTTCCTGAGTCCAAGTATTTTTTGTTTGGTTTGTTTTTTAAACCATTTCCCTCAAGCTCTCGTTGTATCCACTACTTGGAATGCCATGATGAGTCCAAGACTGATCCTATCAAAGCATGGTAGGAACAGAGGAGACATAAAGACAATCTTTTGCTTCACATGCCTTATCTTACCTACCAGCTGAACAAAAATAATTAAGAGACTGATTGTGTACATCAGTACAAGCTATTTTACTACAAAGCAGAACATTAAGTTTCTAAAAAAGCAGTGGTGGGTCAAATTGACAAAAGGAAAAAAAAAAGCTTGCACATCATTTAGACAAATTCTGAAAAAAGTGTGACAATGGCTGTACCTGCCAGAGGAAATACAAAGCCAGAAATATCTGGAGAGGTGCAGACCACACCATGTTCAGGAAATTCACCAGGTTCATGAAACGTTGGGCATCCACTGACATCAAGTTGACAATTTCTCCAACAGTAGATGAGCGCTTTGCCGAGTTTGTGATGACTAAGGACTGAGACATAAGACAGATTCAGAGGATTCACAATCTCAATACGTATAGAGAAACACAGAGAAGAAATCCTCAATTATTACCAAAACAAGACACTCCCCAAGAATGTGCTTCTCCAATAAGAATAAAATAATTCACACATACATCAGTTCCCAATCTCCAAATAACAGGACTTGAGGAAACAGTTTGCTTGCGAGCACCTCTATCTCAGGTAGCATGGAGCATTCTGAAGAAAACCTAGTTGCATCTAATCAACTCATAGCACAAACACGTTATTCTCCCTTTACCAAATATTTAAAGTGATTTGCTTGTGATCTGTCTCGTGACCCACCAGTATACCCACATTAAATTGCTGATCACTAGAAAATTCTGTAAAGTATGATAGAGGTAATCCTAAAAACTCATCAAAAACCAGACTTCTCTACTCCAGGAGGCTATTCTCCTCCAATATACCTGCTCTTCCCCAAGTATTTGAGAACTGAGGCCACTTGCTTGGCCTTACACTGGTGTTCCACCCATGAAATACTTCCAGTCTTACCTTTCGGTATATCACTCCAGTAATCCCAGTTCTCAGCCTCATGCCAGTAACAAAGCAGTACTGGAAATGCTGGTGAAGTATAAGTGTCTGCAGCACAGCACAGATAAACATCAAAGCCGCAATCAAAAATCCCCACCAGGCTGGGGCATCTTTGTTCTTAATGAAGCCAATTAATACACTGTTTTTTAGAATATTAGGGAAGGAAAAAGAAAAAGAAACAAAAATAAAGAACATGCAACAAGTTTAATGGGACATAACACAGCTTCCCTCAACCATGGCATCCTGCCACATCCTCTCCCTAACCACAAAAAGTAAACAGCTCTCTAGGATGCAGGCTGAGTTACGATCTCAGTCAAACAACATTGCAAAGATACAACAGCAAAACCTTAGGCTTTGCCAGGGAGAAACTTCATTTGCAAATGAGCCTGTAGAAAATGAAATATGGCAAGAAACTCTAGGTTTCCCCCGAGATCCAGCGTTTAAACACATAGCTGACTGTCTGAGCTCTGTTAGGCAGTCCCCCAGGGCAAGACGTGAATGATGGGATACAGTAGGACAGTGTGGTAAAGCAGGAGAAACCAGCTTCTTACCCAAATCCTTTTCAAGCAGCCCGAGTGCTTCTGCCTGGGGTGATTTCCCACAAAAAAGCTAGATTAAAAGACATCCTCCTGGATGGATGCATAGAGTTCTACATTCCTACTTTTTTGGTAAAGTGGTAGTACCATGAAACTAGTTATATCATCTTTTATTAATAAGCCATTTCTTACTACACACAGCTGCTCTCCCTGCAAGACCTACACATTGTTGTATAGCAAACAAGCAGAACAACATATGGCAGTGTCCAGTGTTCTCAAAAATCACATTTGCGACCTAAGCACACTGTCCAGAGTATTGAATTGTCAAAATATGGGAAGAACAGGGATCTGACTCCATGATTCAAACAACCAGCAAGGGAAAAATACACCTGCAAACGACAAATCAGACCCCAAAGCCTTGCACTAGAAGCATGGAGTTGCTACATGTCACTTCTTCCCGTCCAGAGAGATCTTCCTTCTGCACTGTACCAGTTGTCCACAGCTTGTGGAACAACTCTACCCCATAGTTCCAGCATGGGATTCAGCAATCTTTTTAGAAACATAAAACTATATTACGTGCAACCTGCCAGATCACCGTGGCTTCTTCATTTTCTCTCAACCACTAATAGTGCATTTTCCAAGATTGCAGGAATTGAGACTTGAGACGAAATTGCCCGTCACATGCCTTGAGATATCACTGACAACATATCCAGGAATTTATGCAAATCTGAGAAATTCTCAGAATAGATTATGCTTAATGTGTTCTCAGAAGGCAGCCAGCTGTCTGCTCTTCACTAGGCACTCTGGGAGAAGACAGACTATAAGCTATTAAATGTCACCATTCTGGGTCGCACTCTTTTTAGCAAATTTCTGGGTATGTCACAAACAACCCACATAACCTCATCATCTCAGAACACAGCTCCACACTGGTGGTGTTTGAAGAGACACTCACATAGGAGCAGGGCCCTCTTCACCCCACATCCACCTGTGGCCTGCACACAAACTCCATGCATCAACAGAACTATGCACTTTTCCATTGATTTGGAAACAAAAGACAATTGTTTGATAGAAATGCTGATATTCCCACTACTACTTTCTTCTTAGTTAATTATTATCTGGTGAAAGTCTCACTTAAAGAATAATACTAAGAGAGAAAGAAAAAAATGTGGGGACCATGCAAATTCCTTTATTGACTGGCTGAGGGACTGGACCCCTGGAGATGGGAGGTACAGGTGTTCCTCATACAAGCAGAGTCTGACCACATACTACTTTTGGGTATCTCTCTTTTTTATTTATTTTAATAGAACCATAATTTTCTTTCACATGGAAATTTACTTCAACTGTGCCTCACACATTCTCATTGCTGTGCACAGCTAAGAACACGTGAACCCAACCAGAATCTTTCCCAGATGACAGCAGCATGGGCAAAGCCCCACAGACCTGAGCATCACATTTCATTTATGTGTCAGGTCACGCTGCAGCTGCGGCCACCACCACCACATGTGAGTATCTGTGCATCTGAGACTACTGGATCCAGCGAGCAGTGCTTCTCTTTGATTTCACAAATAACCCTTTAGAAATGGGGAGAAATTGCTTTGGACTGCTGCACGGAGCAACAGGTAATTTGTAATTCAAAGCTGTCTATTGGTGATGGGCAATTTACAAATCCTGCATGTCAATGAAGCTTGTCCAATTTACATCTCAGTCCACAATAAAGAACTCCTGTCTTAGGCATTTCAGTGGGAAGGTAGGGGACCATACACACGCAGCACTGTGAGGGAAACTAGCTATGCATTTCAAAAACAAATGCTCCGTGCCAAAGCCAAGCCTCCACAGAGATTGCACATAGAAGCTACTCACACAGTAAACCAACCTTAGCAGCTGAGGGTTGACAAAAGAAAGTAGGTCTTGTATCAGCTTTAGAAAGGAGCCAATTAAGAAGTATGGCCCAAAGGTCCTCATCAAAGCTTTAAGAAAGGAAGGCTTTCTATTGTGCTTGTTGTCTTTGATCAGAACTTCTGCTTCCTCTGGACCATCACCAATGTGATTCAGCACATGGTTAGATTTCTTCATGTATGTCACATCTTCTTTCCTAGGGAATGAAACAATCAATGAGAGACAACTGACAATGAGAATGTCCTTGTCCTCTGTGTAACATCTCAAAGTCTGCTCCTTTCTTTGCTCAGCTACTGACCAACAGCAAGACTTTTGACAAGACCTAGATGCACTCAGTGATAGGCCACTCTTGTCTTGTGTCCTTTTTCTGCAGTACTTATGAGGTGTATTCCATAGGCCAGAAAAATCAGTCACCATGGGATGAGAACGTGGCCCAAAGGAGGAGATGAAGGCTCAACTTCCTTTGGCAGAGGACAGAACTGACTTTGAATCCCCAATTTTCTGTAAAGGAATCCTCTAACAGTTGCTATTGACACACCACAAAAAGCACCCTCACCTCGTCCTTCTGAGGCTGTATTCGTTATTCAGTCAGTAGCTCTACTAAACCTTTAGTCTTATCGGATCACACAGCTGTTTTCAGAGTAGCCTGAATGCGTTCGGGGAGACAGGCACTGAATCACACGCTGAGCTCAGAGAGGAAGCAGGCACAGCCCTCTCCAGATACAGTTTTGCACTCCTGGAAACCTGAAAGAGTACAAACCATAGCACCTCCAAAGCTGAGCCACCTCCACAATCTGGGACGCAGTCCTCTGGGGTTCTCCCAGGACAGAAACTTTGGGTTTAGGTGCCTAAATTTTACACAGATGACAATTTAAACATTTAAACCCTGTTCAACTGTATCCCTTTCTTACTTTGTTCCTCTCTTTCTCCAGCTGCAAAATAAGCCAAGGAAAACAACCTCTTCTGCAAAGCTCTTTGAGACTGACTGATGAAAAATGAACCCAACAGGTCCGTGCTGCTCTCCAGGGCTCCAGGTGGGTTTTCTAGCAGCACCTCTGGGGTTTAGCTGTCTGACTTCTGTTGCCCATCAATGAAGAGGAGGTGCTCCAGGAAATTACTTCCTCCATTAATTGCTCTCAAAGAGCAGCCTGGCAGCTTTTCTACCAGCAAATACTGAATTGATGTTGTTTCTTGGGGGCTATGGGACCTGGAGAACAATTTCCTGAATGTCAGCCAGGAAGGTTAAATCCAGGTGGAACAGGGAGAAGGAAATTAGTCTGGGGCACATAAACCTTATTAATAAGGGACAGATGGAAGAGAGACTCTAGAAATAGTGAAGACTTACAGGAAGGAGTTTGAAAAATAACTCGTAAGTACTACCCAGTGAGGTTGGATTTATGATCCTTCATGAAGACTGTGTAGCTTTTTTGGAGCTGGCTGGCTGCAGAGCCAAACAATTCCAACAGCCTGTGAGAATTCAAAATGATCACTGTGCCCAACAGTCCACAGGTAGAAACTTGTTCACATCCTTTCACACAAAGGCATGTGCAAATCCCAATTCCTTCGCAATAAAGTTTGAGAGCAGGGGGAGAACCTAAACCAGACCATTTCCCCCCACCCCAGACAAGGACAAACAGTGTTGTCTTTGTCTTTCCAGGTCAAACCTGGAGAGTTTGAGCAAAGCTGTATTTTTCTGGCAACGAGGCTGCTCAACTCATTGAAGGGTTTGACGAAAAAAGACTGCTTGTCCCTGCCTTTGTGCTATTAAAAAAGTTTATTACAGTGAGCTAACAGCAGCGCAATCGTTCTCGCGCAGCAAAAAATCCCAAAGAGAGAAAATGCACTTCTAGTGTTTACTGTGGGTGGCTAGGTGGGGTCAGGTTTTCAGCAGTGCGTGGGACTGCTCACGCCCAGCTTTTTATCAAAGCAAAAAGCATGTGTCTGGTTTCTATTATTTATAGCAGGACAGATAATAGATGCTGATTATCTCACGGGAAAACACACAGCTCTCTCAATGGCGATGGCAAGGCCCTGCATCTTCAATTTGTCTTCATAAGCAGTCTCTAAAATCAGAAGCTAACTAAAAATGAGGCAAAACAGCCAGCTCTCCCCCATCCAGCACAGCTCAAACCTCCTCAGAAGCAACTGCACTTATCAGGAAAGTGAATGAGACTTCAGCCATACATGCAAAGAGAGCAAAGGAGAAAACGCTTCATTATCTAGAATAACAAATCCACAGATCTCTCCTGTAACTCACTAGTAGCAAATGAATTGTTAACAATTATTTAACAGTAAAATCACAAGACAGCTGTGAAGCAAAATGTAAAAAAGGTTTTGTAGGTTTAGAAACAATATAAATATGATAGCCACTACTATAAAAATAAGTTTAAAGCTTTATCTATTCTAGCATTGCAACTGATTAAGCTCTTTAAAATAAAACACTACTATGTACACTGCAAGTATTTTCCATGACACTTTCAACACATGTACAATTTGAGACAGCATTTTTAATGTCATAAAAGCCTGCCTGGAGCAGGTTTAATGAGTTGGAAAAAGAAAAAAAAAGTATTTACAATGGTTCCCAAGCAACTAACACTAATGTTATTTGACATGAAGTAATTCAGAATACCTACTTATAATTGAAGAATAAAGCAGAGCTACTAAGCTTTTAGAATTATGTCAAACCAAACAATCTGGAGTACAGTGATTTGCTTTGTTTTTGCTCTTTTTCCCACCTTAGAATCATTAATATAGTTGCCACGAAATTTTACCTGAGCCAAATACAAGCCAGAATTTATAGTTAATTTCATTGCCAACTGGCCCCAGTTTGTCTGAATAATTCCCAAAATGCAATGAATCCCGTGACAAAACTCCAGGCATGGTTTCTGGTTTCCTAGCAAAAGTTTTCCTGGACCCTATGCACTTCTGCACAATGCCTGTGCTCTTAGTATATATATATATATATATATACATATGTGCCTGGGGGTATGGATTTGGAGTAAGGTTTATGTCTACACAAAGAGATCAGAACCCAGACAATGCACGTTATTCCACACCATATAAATAGACACTAAGAAAACAAACAAACAAAACCAAACCAAAGTAAAACCACAACGCACATGCACACAGAGCACTCGTGGACAAGCTGCTGGAGTCAGTGCTGGAAACCTTTCAAATTTTAGCTGCGAAGTGGAACTCTCCACATCATATTTAGCCTTGCCAAGAATCTTACAACTCTCTCCTAATATTATCACATAAAAGGGTCTTTCCAATTTGGCAAGGATATATGCACAGAAGAGAACAGAGGAAAACCTCCACATGGAGAAGAAATCTTCACAATGAAAGGAAATGAAAGTGCAGGCCCCCTCCTTATTGACATTTTTAATTGAAACACACTATTAGCACATCTATTTGTTTGGAAACATTTTGGACACTAACCAGTGGGAGAAGGAAATACAGTTACACAATAGATAATATCTTCAGATTAGATTAGGACAGAACATGCAATAAAAAGGATATCCTCTCAAGCATGGATGTAACTATACGTGAGTTCTGACCCTCATCCCATTTCCATCAGAGACTACAAGAATTTTGCTGCTAACTTTCTAGGCAACAGGAGTAGGGTCTCAGCTCTTAAAGTGGGATATCTCTTCTCCTCCTGCCTTTCATGTTTTAAGTCTCATATCTTCACTTCTAGGAAGTGAAGAGTTGCTCACTGCTAAGAGCCTTAAGGCTAAAAATAGCGTCAGGCCAAGAAACTCCTGATGGGGATGATGAGGAATTCCTTTTGGTGTATGGTGCTTAGAAGTTGTGCTCTAACATGCCTAGGAGGGATGCGATTATGTGGTTAGACATCTACCAGCTCAGTGATGAAAGTTTTTCATTTTCTACAATCCACCCAACTTGATCCCTTCTGCTTACACATCTTCAGCCCTTCTCCACACGGTAAATGGCTCTGCCCATGCACATTTTAAGCAGCTAGTTAAAAAGTGGTGATACACAAGCCCCAGAGGGCTCCTCCTTACCTCAGAGACATATTAAAACAAGACAATTTGACTGCTAATGAAAATGAAGAACAGATAGGTTGAAGAAGTAGGTGCCATGTTTAATCGGCTCATTTTCAGAGAAGAGCAGGTTATTAACATTGAAACGACTCAGAACAATCTCTGTTCACAGACTTGTTTGTGTACTTACTGTCTGCACTCTGCTTTTTCTTTGTCCCACTCTTTACTTAGTTGTTGCACGATGATTTTTGAAGTATCATCTTCATTCAGCGACCACAAATCTTTATCTTCGAGGGGCCTTTTGTACCCAAGAATTACCATGCTGCACATGTAGAGAAAAACAGTCCAATTCAGTTTGGCTAATAGTACTGAAAGCATTGCTAGTAACTCTGGGACTATTAAGCTAACAAAAGCAAGAAGATACATCTCCACAGAAAGGGTGATAATTATACCTCCATCTCCCTTTGTTCCTTGTATTGATGTTTGCAATTAAGGAAGGGACATTACATACTTTTGATTACATGTATTTTATTGAAAACATCACTTTAGGAAAAAAAAGGACAATAAAAACCAACTACCAGAAGCATTTGAATGAAACTGTGGTGTTAAATGAAAACAGTGAAGCTTTAGAAGTGAAAATAACTAAGTCTATCTGGAATAACAGTCAGAGGTGAGCAAAATGCAAAAGTGAAGCTCACGTAAGGTAAAGAAAAATCAGATTGCTCTGAAAACTACAGTTCCTCTAGTGCAAGAGGAATTTTGTAAAGGGATATAAAACATCTAGTTTCCAAGGATCTCAATGGGAAAGCTGAACATTCAAAACTCTGCAAGTTTAGAAAGATCTCAGTCTCTCACAAAAAAGAAATTTACAATAAAGTTACACAAATGGAAGAATGAAGATCTCAACACCCTCAACCACTATGGAAAAACTATGTCTTAGCATGACCTTTAACAGCTGTTCCACTTCTTTATCATGGAGCAGAATGCCTAATCTCAAATTTGCATCTTTAATACACATGCCTTTTGACAGCACTATCAGCTGGTGGTAATCATTTGTATATATAACTCAGTTTACTTTCCCTCTTGCACAGAAAATGTCCTTATAAAAAAGCATTTACCCATTAACCTCAGCAGGGAGCAAAATGCATCCTCACGTGGGTGAAAGGTTGCCCCAAGTAATGTTGTGGAACACAGTCTTGCATCTTAGTTTAGGTTCTACTCCAGCATGTGGTAAGCAGAACCAGGCTGTATATACCCTATTAGTCATGTCACAATTGTTACCACTGCTCTTCAGAGAAGTTTGGGCAGCATGAGCACTCTGAAAACTGTTTCTAAAAAAGCAAATGCTAGAAGTGCTGACACCACTGTAGATGAAAGAGCATCCAACGTCAAATACCTACAGAGGAAAAATCTCTGTATTGCTAACTCGGTACAACACGTATCACGAGTAGAGCTTGGGGTTGTCAGCTGTCCAACAGCTTGAAAAGAGAAGCTCACCTTGTAAACCACCAAAATGTCAATCTTGACAGGAAGCCTGAAGTTAATTCTGGACATGGATTCTTTAGTAAAATTATGGGGAAAAAGAAACCAAAACAAACAAAATAAATAAAGCAAGACATTTACCATTACTTTAATAAGAAGACAGTCTATTTTGATCAGTTTTGGTATATTATATGGTATATTACATGTATGTACCAGTGTCCTAATGAGACATAAAATTTATTTCTTTCATTTCCCATGTCATGCAGAACTCTCTTTATCTTTAAAAATTGTTTCATATACTGCCTTTAAATCACACTTACACAAAGTGAAATGTCATTCTATAGTTTCTGAAATTTTCATTTTAAGAAATTAACTCAACTTCTCTCTCAGCTTGGTTCAAACATAAATCCAATTACAGAGATGATTTTACAAATTGGAGAAGAAATTTAACCTGTGACACCACTAATATCTTCTGTTATTAATGCTTTTCCATATCTATTCTCAACACATATAGAACTCATTTACTAAGACAACTCTTATAGACTCTAGCTAACTCTAAATGAATGTTAAGCAAAAAAACCCACTCTTGAAATAATTAATATTACACTTCAGTGTTCATAAATGTAATTTAAATGGCTGTGAAGCAGCAAGTAGGAGAGTTGCTTCCACTATGTAGCTTCCAGTCACTACTGATGGCACATATAATGTAAAAAGGCTTCAAACTCCAACATTACTCTCCATACCCCTGTTTTGTAAGGGGATCTCTTAACTACTGCAATCTCAATGACAATCCAAAGCCGTTTTCAATGACAAATATTCTCAGTGAAACTCTCAAGACATGAAATAGTCTGTAAAATGCAAATACAGCAAAGTAAAGATACTTACAGGATTTGTATTAACAGGGGAAAAAAATGGAGGCTTTTCTTTAAAACATGAAAGGATCAACTCGATGATTATCAAAGCAAAGTAGATGTAAAATGTGGTAAACCTGAACCTTTCATTTACATGGCCCTAGAGGGGAAAAAGAAACACAGTAAATGATTGTTTTCACTGTACTTCCCAGCCCCTCCAACACACACACACACACGGCTCCCTCTGACTTCTTCCCAGCTTCTTTTGGCAATTCCTTTCTTCCTCTACAATTGAATACTGCAAAGTAGTTGGTAGCAGGAATTATCTTACAAAAGTATGAATGTACTCTGTAAAGTTCCTAAGAACATGCTTATCTCCAAGCTTTTCATTAAATTATGTCAAGTTCAAAGTGCTTGTACATCTTCGCTGCATGCAGACACCCTCCGGAATCAGGGCTACATGACATCCTTTTAAATCACCTCCAGGGGTTCTTGCAAGTCTTAAGCATAGAAGTTGTCAACCCAGATCAGAGAACATCCATTTACTTTAGTATCTTGTCACTGACAAGCAGTCAGTGTTAAATACTTTCACAAGAAGCTGCAAAAAAACACTGCACTGCATAATAACAATTTTATCTGCTCTAGAGATATTTCCTTTCTTGCTCATATAAATCTGCAATTGACTTCAAATTTCTTGCTGTGAGGGTATGTCCCCTGTACAGCTCTTTCATACCTTAATGTAGTTATGAATGCTCTCACTGTTTGCTTAAAATGTTTAAACCTTAAGTGCAAGAGAAAGAATATTTGGTCCTTGACAGTCGCAAGAACAGGAGAAACACTACCCATACCCGTTCTAAGGCTCTGCACCCATAATTTTAAGTTGATTAGGGTCAAACATTGATATTTCAATACTTGCACTTATTCACCACTACTCCAGTTTTAAAATTGTCTTTAATTGGTGTTTGAAAGGGTCTCACCAGGATTGCAGCTATTTTCTGAAGTTCTGCACAGATTGTCATTTAAGGTTTAATTCAATCTCCACCTGAATATTTACAACAGCCTGGTATAGCAAAACCTTTGCTCAAATGATAATGCTGCTAATAGGTACAAAAAATTAAGTACAAAAAAAGAAATCACCAAACAGAATCAACAGTGATTTCACTGAGAAGCAATCACCTTAATGTTTTTCAAATCCTCACTCTCACTCCAAGCCTTTGATGATCTAATCACTGAAGCAATCTACTTTGCCCTACTTAGTGAAATTTGTTTCTCTGAGAAACATAACAACTTTCTTACTGTGGGAGAACCTGCTATGTTTTCAAACAGGAATCATAACAGCCCAGGTTTCTTTCCTCTCCCTTCAACTTTCTGTTCTATATTCACAGCCACAGTTGGAGTCAAAATGCTGTCCTCAGCACATCAGGCACTGAGAGAAGAAAGCCTATGGAGCTGTATAATGTGGCCAAGCTGCCTAAGCAAAAAAAGAACATTACATATTCAAATGTGTCATCTCCGATTACTACCCATCCCTGCTCAAGCTTGGCAGGGGAAGGGGGCTGCAAAAAGGAAAAAAAAAACCAGAAAGAAATAAAGAGTCTGTTCTAATGTACTTACAGGGTTGGTACAGCCCTCACATGTCTATCAGGCTTCCAGTATAGCCTTGGGCTAAGCAAAATCTGCTTTTTGACATTGCATGAGAAATCCCAGTTCCCTTCAAGTAACTCAAGTCTAAGTCAAGGCAACAGAACCAAACTTCTTCTGTCTGGCAAAAGCTGGGCTCAGCTCTGGCTCCAAACTCAGTGATTCACTCCCTTCACAGAGATGTTAATGCTGTGTTTCCTGTTCTGCAAGTGCTAACAAGGACTGCACGTTACCTGTGCTGTTGTAGTCATGATCTTAGACCGGAGAGGTCCCACGGCACAGAGCACAGACAAAAACCAGAAGATAATGAGCACTCCAGAGGACTGAACTCCTCTCAGCCTTTCATATTGAATAAGCAATGTAGCTAACAGCTGTAAAAGTAAATACAGGAACACGTGAACACAACCCCATCCTGCTGCTCCCCTTATTCACGCTCAGTTGGCAGCTATTACAGTCATCATCGACAACTGGACCTCTCTGAAATGAGGCCCCACATAACTTCACAGAAATCAATGGCAAAACCTCCTCTAAGGAAAGCAGTGAATAACTTTATGAAATAATTTGGTTTTACTGTTTTCAGAGCCTCATCTCCAAAATTCAGCTTTTAAATCAGACATTGTACCTAGGGCTAGGCACAGTTAAATATCAGCTACATACATTTTGAACAAATGTAAGAGCTGTCATACCTAACCAAGGGAATTAAAAACCTAATGGACAAATTTTACTGCTTCATTTTTCATGCAACAGCCCCAAGCCTGTTTGTCATCCTAGGCAAAGCAAATTTGGCTTCTGTTTAACAGAGGAAAAAACCACCAGATAAGGGACACAGTTCTACAAAGTCCAATACAATACTGAACAATGCACAATCGTATCTTCCTGTTCAGGCAAAGTCATATCCAAATTCTCTCCAAACCCAGATCGCAAGCCTGGGGAAATAGATGAGAGCAAGGTGGGAAGCAGAACAATCTCTTCATTATAAAGATTTTCATTTACATAGCTGAATCTACATGAGAGAGATCTGTAACTGCAGCCTTTTCAGTAAGCAGAATTTGTTTTGGTAATACAAGTACTAATAATTCAGTTAAAAGAGTAGAGGATGAGGCAATAAATGCAAAGGAACCCTTTTCCTCCTTCATTTGTCTAAGAAAGAGTTATTCTTATTGGTCACAATAAACAAAAACAGCTACAAACCACAGTGATGCCAACGATCAATGGAGTTACAAAATAGACTGGTGGAGGTGTTCTGTTTTGCAGGAGCTCGTGGAAAGAGTAGAAGAGATCTGCCCAGCTCACGCACCACAGCAAGACACCAAACAGCTGAAAGTAGTCAAACAGAAACAGCATTTGGTAAACTCATCTCCAGGGGCAGTCAGAGGGCAAGCAAAACCATCATGATTCACTGATTCCCAGCAAGACAGAGCTGTGTAAACAACAACACTGCTGCGCTGATCAGCTGCAGCCAGGCTAATGGAGCTGTCCCACTGCACTCAAACCAAGGATTCTCAGCTGCTTTCCGAGGGATTTGCAAACACAACCAGCAGAAAGGTTAATGTATTTACCTGGTCTTTTCTCCATACTATTCAGTTTTGATTGGAAACAGAAGCAGCATCCAGATCAAAGGCAGACCACATTCTGAATTCCATATTCTGAAGCAGAAGCCTGGAATTTTTTTCCAGGAATAACCCCAGTTCTCTCATGGCTTATGGAAAGTGACTTGCTTGCTTTCCTTAGACCTCACCACTTATAAACCAGACGTGCTGCTGACACCAGGCACCGCTTAAGCACAAGATGCAGGTGAAACCACGTAACTACTGAGTGGGTAGAGTGGCTTGAAAATATACCTTCTTGTACTTTCACAGTGAGATGAAATTCTCACCAGACCTACCTTAAGGTCTTTGTTTTTCAGCTTTCAGTGGTTTAGAGCTTAAGTAAGGGTGAAGCAGCATAGTTTTAGCTCAACAAAGGGTTGAACTCTCCTCTGCAGAGCAATTTACTCCTCTCTCTACCCAGAAAGGTGGGCTCACAGGATGGATTTCCTTACAGAGAAGCTGTCCTTTGATATCCTTCTTCAGAAATCTGTATGTACACTGTTGTTTCCTTTAAACTAGTTCTTCAGTTTCCCTATACACCAGAGGGAATTTTGTTGAAACCCTACTGCAGCACTTGCTTGGATGCTGAACTAATGCTAACAGAACTGCAAAGAGATCTTACCGTCTTGAACCTGTTCAACACGGAAAGCACGATGTACCCTCTTTTGTTGTGCTTTAGGTAGAGAAGATAAAAGGGTAATGCACTCCACAGATAAATGCTAGGGATCCACGCTAGGATGGTATTCTGGAAACACGGTGTCAGGTCTGGATTATCAGTGTGTATCGAAAGATTTGAATCCTGGAAAAAAAGATGAGACATTTATTAATAGAGAGGCAGAAGCGCTGCCAATCAGAACATCTGCTTGAAGAAGTTGTATCCAAATTCTGCCAGAGTTAGCAAATGGCCTTAGTAAAAGCTTTCCAAAAATACCTATCCCAACTACTTATAGTTAATCTGCTGTAGTAAAAGTGCTAAGTACAGTTCTAAATACTGGGCAAAACCTAGAAAGACAGACTTCTGCCCTGCTGCATCTCTGAGTTGGACATACATTTTGTAGCAAACAAACCTGTTGTGTTTCTGTCTTTGCTAAGGTTTAGTTACAGGTGCCAACACCACGGCATTTCTCAGGCATTCCCAGCCTGGAGTGCAACTGCCGAACAAAGCTCTTGAGGCAAAATCCTCAACTTGAGAACTCAACCAGCAGGAACGTCCAGTCCTGGAGATTTAGATCAACTGTATGCTGATCTGGGAAAACCCCCTCCATTTATGACTAAAATTTTGTCCTTCTTACTCACATGCCTCCGACTATAATTACTTCCCTGTACTAAACAAAGGTAAAAGGAATGTATTGTACACACAGGTAGGAATATGGGGTTCCTTGCAAACATTGCAAGCAACGTTTTCCGTCTGTGACCTTGGACACCACAACTCACATATGCAACTTGTACCTAAGGATCTGAATGTACCACGTGCAAATGCAGTTACACAAGTTCAAACTAAAATAGAAAATTCAGTACAGTTAAGAGGAACTTGGTTTTAATCAAATCTACTGGAAATTCACAACTTGCATTTCACCATCTGATGTGTCATGTTAAATGTGGTAGATAAATACTTCCTCAGAGGAAATGTAAAATTACTTTGTTGTATTATCATTAACAAGCAGATGATAAAGCTAAGATATCTGTAGTTCAGATATGCCTTATCTCTGCACTAGAATCATGTACTTGTACCTAATTATTTTTGGATATGAGCTCTCATCAGAAGTAGTTTTAATTAAACCCTGCCACTTCTCCCCACCTCTTATAAATGACTGACTGACTGACTAGTCTGAATATGAATTCTTCAAAAGTATTCCCAGCTCTGCTTTTGTTTACCAAGACAAAATAGACCGAATGCTGAAAGCAAGAGTTGATTTCAGCAGAACTGAAGAGCCACAACTTGCTGACAATCTTTCAATCTCTGTGATGATCTGTCAGAAGGGACATCCATCACTGCATCAGTCCACAAACATGTGAAAGAGCTTAGAAGTACAATGAAACTACAACGCCTTGGCAGGTTGCAGGATGGTTTGGATGAGATGTGACAAGTTTGTCACTCAACTTCAGCTGTGGCACAAATGAAACCTCTGGCAGTGGTGAAGGGTGGCACAAAGCCATTAGCTGTGTATCTAAGCTGCATCCTTCAATGCCTCTCCAGCCAAGAAAGGGCTCTTTTGGAGGCACAAAAACACCCAGCGTGGGCCAGGGGAATAAAAACATTCCCATTTACCTAAACAGGTTTGTCCAGACCTAGGGGAAACTTCAGCCACAAATCAACAACACAGGGGCAATTACACTGTAATTCAAACACAAGATCAAACCCAAACAAAACTCCAGCCTCCCATTCAAACCGTTTCTGTGTTTTCCTCCAGGGAGCAGGTCTCTGGCACCAGAAAGGAAGATAATGTTTAAAGAGCACCCATTTTTGGCTCATCATCAAAACACTTCTGCATCTCTAACATGATAAGCTCTCCTAGCAGCCACCCTGCCTGGGGCAGGAGATGCCCTCGAGACATTTGGAGCCAAAGAGCTCTTTAGTTCCAAAGCAAGGCCTTATCTACTATCATTTATTCAACAAAATACTAATTTCCCCTTTAAATTATGTGTGGTTTAGCAATGTCTTGAGCATGTTTGCAATTGTGTTCCTTTTGCTTGCTGGAAAAAATCCTGGAAAAGGAAAGCTGAGGAAGAATAGCAGTAACTGAGCACGGAATGCAACAATGGTTCTGTTTAAGGGAAAAGTTATTGGGGGGGGGGGAAGCCCTCTTAATTTAAACCTTTCCTATAAGACCAAAATGTCCAGAAATGGCTCTCTGTCTGAAAGCAACCTAGAAACTGCCCCAGATGTCTATTAATTTCGGACTGAACACAGGCTGACTATTGTATCCAAGACACAGACTGTATGGCTGCCAAGCCATTTAAAGGTTTTCATTAACTCTTATTTAAACAAGGCAAAGGACTTGCATTTCTGAATGTATAAATACAGCTGGCCAGAAAACAAAAATTCTGCCCTAAAAAAACATGTAAGATTTTGCGATTCAGTTGAATTATCCCTGAGAATAAAAGTGGAACCTTTCCAAAATTATCTGAAAGTACAAGAAGCAGCACCCACCCGATGACCAACAAGAGCCTTCTGCTTCCATGGCACATGGGAAATGGGGATGTGGGCTGAATGAGAAACCTATGGCCAAGGTGACAGGCCTGACTACTGGCTCTCTTGGTAATGTTTTCCCAGGTCCAATTCCATCCTGGAACAGATAAACAAACTTTCCTGGAACAGATCTGTTTCTGTAAAAAGTTTCCCTTTCAATGAACTGGTGTTTTCTGAGAGCAGACTCTTTCCATCCTTGAATACAATGAGAGTGGTTCCTGTTAGATGACACAGTACCTAAAATATTTATCTGTGTAATTCCATACAAATTAATAGCTCTCCTGAAGACTGCGAGTAGTCTAATGATGCTGTACCATGTAGTTATGTACCATGTAGTACCATGAATTATTATTACTTCTGGATCTGGGAATCTGAAAGTTGCATTTCTTACCACATTTCTTACCAAGTTGGATCTGCTTTCACAGAGCTGGCAGTTCCACTTTATGGCTTTATAAATCACCACACTGACAGCATATATTCCAACATCCACTCCAACCCTAAACAACGAATTTGAGTCAGAATATGACACGAAATCTCAAGACAATCTATCCTGACTGAGCCAACACTGTTAGATATTGCTAAATACCCTTCAATTCAGCAGTGAAGTTATGGCACTCCACCCTAGAGAACAAACACAAGAAGCAATGGCTGGAGTGACACACCGGCTCTTTGACTCCTACTTTTAAGGCTCCTGCTTTAACCTGGCTTTGCCTTTCCATATTCTGGACCCTGTCCTGGTTAGCAGAGCAAGTTTAAGCACTTCTTGCATCCCATTCTGACTGAGGATGAAAATACCCACCTCGAGCTGTCTGGGTTTGAAGATTTTCTTTGGACTTGCTACTGAAAGAGGCCTAATATGCTGATGTTGAATGGCACACGTTCCTCAGCTGATGGCTCTGTGCTGCCCTGAGTGCCTCTCACCTTCCTCTGGGCATCACAGCTCTGTCTCAGGGTCCCCCCTTCAATGAAAGCCCACTGAAAACACTCTGCAGGCAGCTCTGTGACCCTGACCTGAGGTGGCCTCTCAAGGGGAAATACTCAGCCAGCACATGTTGGGAAACTTCACTTTCTCTAAGAAACTCATTCCAGGGAAACAGTAAAGCTGTCCACCACAGCCAACCTCACTGTCAGCTCACTTCCCCACAAGCGAGTCGTAAGGGCAGCAACCTGTGACCTCTTCCTAATCCAAACTCCCACTGTGCTCCATGGCTCTTCTGGACTTCCAAGAACTCTGTGGCAACTGTCTGTAGGCAGCAGCATCGCCTTGGATGCAGTATCACGGCTCAGGTTGGAGGCTCTGATGGCAAGAGACAGCATTGCAGAAAAACCAGCCTGCTGTACCAAACCCCCAGACACACAATTTACTTAATCCTGTAATAATACTTAAATGCAATGCAAACAGCCCTGGGAAAAAAGATTAGAGATGCCTGTTACAGCTTCGCAGCAGACAAGGGGTCCCCTGGAGTCTAAAACTCACAAATTAGTGGGGCTTTCTGTTGATCAGTTAAGACTATCATTGACATTGCCCCTTGCAGCAGCTTTCAAACATACCCATCACTCCAGTCAGTCTTTGAATAAACACGACCCTTGTAGTAAGGGTCAGCTAGGACTTACATTCAGATGAGCAGTTTTAAATACATGATCTTCATTTAAGGGAAAGTATTCAACAGTGGAAGCTCTAAGCAACTTTAAATCTGCTCTAATACTTAGCACTTTCCCCTCCTGAGAAGAACACTGCTATTGAAATGGCCATCCTTAAAACTGATAATGCACTTAAAGGAAGCACAAGTTCAACGCAACAGATCTTGGGTTTCTTGCACACCATCCCTTACAGCTTTAAAAGAAAAGGGGGAACAAATAGAAAGCATAAAGCCAGGCTGCAAAACAGAAACAGGGAAATTCCTGCCTATCCCTTTCCCAAACCCCAAGGATGATAAGAGAGCCTGCTGAGAAGGACCAGTTACAGTTCTGGACTTGGGTTTAAGTCTAAACCAACTCCTGCTCAACTACAGAAGTTTAAAATACAAGTGCCTCACAGTGGCTTTACCCAGCACACAGCTGATGCCTCCAAACCCTAGGGAAGACTAACAACATATTTTGTAGTCTCAAAGAGTTATCTCAGTTGAATGGATGTTTCTCATACATGTTTCTAAGTTTCTATAGTGCAAAAAGAACCTGGAAAAGCACAGGAAACACAAACTCATTATCTGCTGGGAAGGTGAAGGCCATCGCGTTGATGTCATTCACACTCTCCCCAAGGTTAATACAACCCATATCACTGATTGTGTGTCAGCTATCACCAGTTGGCATGTTATTTAAGATTAAAACTCAAATTGGAAAGCTGATTGGGGAGGTACACACGAGGAGTAAAAGACAGGGAAGTGAAGAACTGGAAGTGACAACACTTCCCTGCCGTAAATCAACATGGAAATGGTATCTCTTGTACCAGAAATTGTGAGTGAGAACTTGAATGCAGAGGCAAATCTTCCTACCCTTCTTTTGCCCCTAAATCTGGTAGGTATCCTGCCGGTGAGTTTCATTTGCATAGTCTGGCAAAAAAAATATAAGCAGAAAAAAAAAAAAGAATTCTTTTCTCTGGGCTCTAGCACACTGCCTCCTCCCAGGAATGAGGACGGCTCTGCAGTGGCTCTGAACCACACCACCAAAAATGACCAGGGCTCAGCCTTCGCTACAGCACAGGGTTCATCTCAGCCTCTCCATGTCTCACCTCCCACTTCTAGCTGTTGTCCACCTCCTCCCCTTAGTCGCTGTTGGTAAACTCTTTGTAGCAAGTAATCATTTCAGAGCACAAATGCAAACAAGCACCCTGCTCCAGGCCTCCGGAAGGCTGCCAGTTTCAAATGGCCTTTTCAGAGCAAGACCATTTGCTTATGTTTCCAAAGGAACAATTGCACTCTTAGGCACAGAAGGAGTAGCACGCTTCATTAATCCACAGTGACTGCTGCACAGCTCAATTCCTTCACACAATTCCATGAACAACCCTTCCCCTCCTTTGTTAAGGCAGGGCAGAAGATAATGAGAATCTCCTCCACAACAACACAGCAATACTGCTTGGAAAAAAGGTGAGGTTGAGAGGATGTAAGCATCTATAGTACCACATGAACCACACGGTTAATAACCAGAAACAGTGTTTTTCTGTTTACAAAACACACTGCAACAGCCATCTACATTACCCAGGGACACCGTGTAGGACAATGAACTTTCTTTTCCAGCAGTAAAATGATCTTCAGTGGCTTATTTTAATGGATTAAATAGACCTAGCAAAAGTTCACAGTCTACATGAGCCCATTTATGGTTGTGGAGCACCTAATCACAGGTTTTGGCTTGAATTTGAAGTTTTACAGTACAAGTGGTACCGATCACACAATGCAACTGTGGACCAGGCATCCAAAAAAAAATCAGCGTATGGGCTTAGTGACAGGTGTTACACAAAACAGCAAGTTTCTCTTTCTCCTTGTTTTAGTTTTTGAGTTTTAAGATTAGAAGTTCAGAACTTCTCTGCTGTCATGAACAAAAAGGAGGCAGGATGCAAAAAAAAGCCAGAGTCACACAAGCATGGGCAATGAAGCTTTCCAAAAAGTATCTGTTGTTTAAGAGAGACAGTAAAGCAGGAGCTGACCACAGGAAACATCTCCACCTAAGACAACATACAGCTAAAGTAAAAACAAAATCCATCTACTTCAGCTATTTTAGTAGCAGTTAGTAGTCTTGCTTGGACGGAGGGACGCTGACTGACTTGCAGAGGGGAAGGCATAGTGCAACCACAGAGGTATGAATGCTCGTGAATCAAAAGCAGGATTGAGAGAAAAAGGAAACAGGATCATTCTTTCAGCAGAAGAAAGTCCCTGACCATCTGAAAAGTGATAACTCTACTCTTGTAGATAAACCTTTCTCTTAACTGCATCATCAAAGAGCCATCCTGCGCCCGGTGCAAGTACAAATAAAGGAGTGGGTTACTGTATTTCCACACAGTATGAAGATGGGTGTGGGGGAATACCCTTAATTTGAGCCATCCCATCTCCTTTCAGTTGAAAGGAATTGGGTTAATTCAAGGATCATAATGAATGTAGCTCAATTAAGAAGAGGTAGGAACAGCTGAAACAGCTGCAAATGAGAAGGTCCCTTCTTTATTTTCTCCTCTTCTCCCCCTGACTCCTCCATTTTAAGCTCACTCACCCAGTTGGGTTGATGTACAATAATAATAAAAGGGATTGTCACAAAAAAACTGTCATCAGTGCTGCTCTGACACTCAGCCTGCCAAGCAGGAGCTGGAACTGACAAACCGACTGCAGCAATAATGAGATTTTAGTGCCTGGTCAAGGCTGTCTTTAACACGACAGTAGTGTGGGAGTTGGGCAGGATACAAAGGTTCCATCCCAGGCACGCAAGGTTGGTCACACTCTTCAGCTGCAGCCACACTCATTAGGGGAGCGCCAAGAAGTCAAATGCAGCAGCAGGCGAGAGGGCAAGGACATACTCTGGGTGCTAATGAGCTTTAATGCCATGATTAAGCCTGGTTTGTCACTCAGAACTGACCTAAGCTCACCCAACAGATGAGCATTACACTTTAGCTGTGCTCTTGGAGTTAATTTGCACAAACTGTATTCATCTCACACAGACCCAGTTATTTCAGTCATTTTTATTCCAAAAAAAGAGTGAAATCCACTCCTTAAACCATGGCAATAGATGCTGAGGGAAAAAGAGCTCACAAAGCACCACTACAAGTAGCATCAGTGGGAAATGTCTGCTCCTATGCCTCCCCGCATCCTCACAGCTATTCTCTCTGCTCTCCTTAAAAAGAGAAGGTTTGCCTCCAGTGTTGTGAAGACAAAAAACTCAAAGCTAAAGAAAAGATGGCATCAGATGGCTATGGAAAAGGAATATGTTAGTCAGAGAAATCAAAGCAAAGGCAGAACTGTCCTGGTCCACTGTTTCACCCCAAACCAACTGTATGAACAGCTTCTCCCCAAGCTCAACTAAGCAATGTAATCTTAAAGCTTAAAACTTGATGTTCGACACCCAGAAAACCCCTGTTTCTACAAAAATCATGTTTAACTATGATCAGTACAAACACCCTGCAACTGAATCTGCCCAGCCAGTGCTGATACAAAGCAAGCAGCACCATCCCTAAAAAAATCACCCAATTGTGACATGCTTACAGTAACGATGCCACAAGTACCCAAATGAGCCAGCACTTTCACACTTAGCCACAGAGAGTGAATTTTTGCAGGTCACCACCACGTAAGCAAGAGGTAGCAACTCTGTATAAGGGCAGGAGAAAAAAAAGGGATAAAAGCAGCAGACAAGACAGCATCGCTGCATATGAACATTACCACTAGCCACGATTTTCCATCTGATAGATCTTCCAGCAGTGAATTATTTCCCCCAGAAGATGTATCTTGCTTTCTCAAATGAGACAAAACATAAAAGCATAAAGTTTTTTAATGCTTTTTGTTTCACATTGCCTGATCTCACCTTCCCTTACTGTATTAAAAAGATGATATCCAGAACAAGGAGATTTTTTCCTTTTTACTTTTCCATGTTTCCAAATGCACGTAACAAAAGGAAATGAAAAAAATTGCATGTCTAAGAGGTGAGAGAAATTCTAGAATACAAGTGACTCAGCTAGGGGGGAAATGGGAGATGCCAAAGGAAGAAATAAGAAGCATGCTTCCGTTTTTTAATTGTACAAGCGTCAAATGTAGCAAGAATACCTCAGAAAGTTTTGGAAAGAAAAAAAGAAATTATTACTTCTGAAACGAAATTACTTTGACACTTGAAACAACTCCTGTGAAATAGTTGTCCTTCTCCTCCTCCTTCATTTCTTGTCCTGTTCTAATTCACAGCTTTATGACACTGGCACGTGACACTACTGTAAATGATCTCTTATTGCATTGATTTCACCTCTCACGCTGCTGTGAGATTAGCACAGGGACAAGGTGCCAGCTCACACAGGCCCAGCACAGAACCAAGGCTGTCGGTTGTACAAAAGCCTGAGCACATTCCTGGGAAGATCTCTGGCTGCTTGCCTCTACACTCTCTGCCAGCTCAGCCCAATAATGTGTGACTGGATAATAGCCCATCATAGTCACGGCAGTATCAGCAGACAAATGGAGCATTATCTTACTGGAAAAAAATCAAATATCCCATTTAATAGGTTACTCAAAGGAATTTTCTTAAAATTAAATTTTAAACAGTAATAGTCTCTTCATTTTAATATATTACAAATTTACACACGTAGAAAGGAAAGGATTATATCTCCAGTGGCATAGCAATTTGCCTACCAGGTAGGTTAGGCCCATCTCAAAATGCTTTATATTCTTAACTGTAGTGACTAAATAAGCTCCATTTTAAGGAGCTCCTCATGCACTCAGATTTTGTTTCAGATATTATTTCTTTCAGGAGGCAAACTTTATAGTATTCCTGAGCCCCAGACACCACATCTACCAGATATGCCACTTAAGCTATAACGGTCAGAGCTGTGACCAGGGAGGAACAGTTGTGTTGAAAGCTGAGGAACACGCATCACCTTGAGTTTTGCTACAGAGGAAAAGTCTCCCTGTGGGGCTTTAATACTCAAAAAAAGGAAGGTGGGACCTTGTCTCACAACCAGCTGCCCCATCTCACTGCATCCTCAAGTTTTACTGTCCCACCCCCAGGAAACACATGGAAGGGAGTGGGGGATAAGCAGGCTTTTGTGTTCAGGAGATCTTTGTGAAGCATCTCCCACAAAGCTGCAGTGCATCCTGAGCCAGAAAACATTCTTCTCCCCTTGGGTGTTTTTTTCCTCAAAATCCTGTTTCCCGCAATTCCAGAACTGCAAACAGTAATTCCAGAAGGGACTCAACCATGCTGGTCAGATGTTGGCTGTGACAATTTTATCAGCTGCCCCATTCTCCTGCACTCAGGACTGCACTGTTCATTTGACCCACCAGTGTGCTGGTTTGAAGGAAATGGCAATGACTTCTTTCCTTAGAAAACATGAACAACCACATTCACATACTCTACTGAAATGAATGTCATTTTGAGGAGCTTCATTAATTGACACTGTCACTGAAGGACTCCGTAAATCCACAATATTGAAAGCTTTCACTGGTATTAAGTTTTGCTCACAACTCTCAGATCCAGACTTTGTCTTTCCCAGACAGATCCAAATAGTCTATAATGCTATTTACACACAGATGAATGACAGTAGCCCCTTGATAATACCCCAAATCTAATGATAAATATTTATACTGCTCGTGACGTTGAGAATCTGAGGCCCAAATCCTTTATCAATAGTTTCCATTCAACTCAAAAAAAGAATCTTAATATCTTGGGAGGATTTGAGCTTGAGTACTTAGTTGCTTTTCAAATTCAGGGTGTTACCAACACCGCTACCTTTTGCGAGAGCATAACTTCATAGATCTGATGCCTGGAGAGACCATTAAAGTGACCTGTTTGATCTCCTACCTAACACGAGAAAGAGCACAGATACCCGACACGATCATTTGTGAAGAGATTTATAGAAGTGGGACTCAGTCATCTCAAGTTGGATGCAGTTAACAAAGATTATGTGGAGATCTGTGCCATGCTTAAATCTCTATAAACACTGAACATTCTGCGTTTATCACAGTGGGGCAGAAGGGGAAGCTCATATACAAAGGACAGTCAGTCTGGACCATGCCATCCTCCTGCAGAATCCCTCTTTTGCAATGAATTGCTACCACCTTTCACTTCACTCTTCCTCTGCTGGAACTGGTTTACTCAAAAATATAATGGAGTAATTGAAAAATCAATGTTTTATTACTAATTTAGGGCCAAATCATGTAAGTTGTTGTTTTTTTAAAAATAAACTTGCACGTGTTACAAGAAGTACCTTGTTTGTCATCTTCCTTGAAACTTCCTTATTCCTTACTACAGCTATCCCAAGTCATCTTGAACTGCAAAAAATTTAAGCATGATCCATGACAAAGCAAAAGGGGAAATTATGCAGAGGGGAGACTGGTGGCACTTTGAGCCAACAGAGCAGAAAGTTGCGTTACCAGAGAGGAGCATGACTTTTAGTCCAAATCTACCACAATTTCACAGAATGACTCAAGGTGAAGGAATATCTGCAAACTTAGAGGTTAAATGGATGCTGTACAAGACTATCTCAAAGTCAAGGCTGAAGTATTGTTTACTGTGGAGAGTTGCTGCAATTTCCTGTGGAATTACTCAAGAGCATCTGAACGAAGGAGCCAGCACTCCATGTGGGAAGGGAAAAAAAAAAGACGTCTGTCTGGATACCAAGACATAGGGTAGGCAACAGCTCTGTGGGTCAAAAGGAACAAGGCTGGATCTCGTCCTTAACTGAGAAGTTGTGGTCTCTCCTTTGAAATGCTGCATCACTTGTCCTCCTATTTCCAATTTACCCTGTTTAAAAGAAATCAACACCAAAAACACAGGCTGCTGCTTTGTCTGTCTGTAGGTTAAGGTGTTTATATGACCCATCATCCCAATAGCACCCAAGTCCTGCAGAGCACTTCACGTTTTATCCTCACAGCAGTCAGTGCCGCTTCTTACCCAGTGAGTCTGAGCCACAGAAAGACAAAGTGTCTTTACACTAGAACAGAATTTGGTTTTTGTGTTGTTTACTCCCTAGGCCAAAACACTTTTGCAGCAAATTCTCCCTAGAAGACCACTTTGCATTTCTCTTGGAGGAACTGCTCACGTTTTACTACGCTGCAGGACACAAGCCACAAATAAGCGATAATTCACCAGTATCTGCTGCTCAAGTAGCGAGATTGTGGGTCACATTATTTGGCACACCTACCTGGCACAGTTACTATCACACAGTAAATATGTGACACAATAAACAGGAGGTAATTATGGGCAACAGTAAATAACACACCTAAGGACTGCCTTGTGTGGGTACGCGCTATCGCATTCATCATTTATCATGGGAACACTGCTAGGAGATATTAACAATGAGCTTCAAATTCTCAATTGAAGTATACAGTGTTCAGATGATGAGATTGCTCATACTGCATTTGGAAAAAAATAATGTTACAGTTTAATGTATAAATGTATGTATATCTTTAATGTATAAATTACCCTATATTTGCATTAGCAACTTGATGATTGCATGTTCAACAGGTAAAACAGTAGCTGGAAGCCAGAAGCTTTTATAATTTCTAATGTTATCTACAGTGCTTCCTTTAATTTCTTATGTCTAAAATTAATGTCTAAGTTTAACAGGAAATTATTTTGCCTCTGTGCAAACACAAAAAAGCCCAATCCGCTGACATTTCCAGCAGAATTCCCCACCCTGCATCAGAGTGAAAAGTTGAAACCTTAACACTTTTGATAAGCCAAAAAAAATCCAAGAGAAATCAATCATCTGTTAAAGCTGATCTATTTCAATGTAAACATTTTAATGAGCTAATTCTGAATGGGTTTGTTTTGATTCTGACCTCCTTTTAACAGAAAAGCATTGAAGTTGGTTTAGAGTCCCAAACAAAGAACTGTTTAAATTGGAACAGCATGTTTCGCTCTGAACAGTTTTAAAGCTGACACCAGTACGTCATTCAGCTTCCAAAAATATCTAGAATTTCTTTGACAAAATATGGGGAAAGAGTCTAAGTTCATAAGCTATGAAAAAGCGAACATCAATACTGGTTCACATTTTATCAAGTTCTTGATCTGAACACTGTTACTTTGTGCACACCAGCTGCCTCTCACCTTGTTCCCCCACCTTCAATTGCACAGCAGTGTGAGAAACCCAAACTTTTGCAGATGTATTTCAAAAAGAAGTCTCTGTCTGTGTTTTCTTATGGAACAGTGTATTTGCACGGCAAATCATTTCAAGGTGACTGTCATCTATGTGGTCATCACTTCAAAATCTCTCATAAAAAAAATCAGTTCACTGTATGTGCTCCTGTTAAGAGAGAAACTATCAGCAGTGACCAAAAATAGGGTGTAAAGACTCCTGGTCACTGAGTCCAGCCTGCTGGTCACTGGGTCACACGTTCATTTCACATCGTTATCGAGTACCATTTCTTAATTAAACAGATAGAAGACTCTAAACAGCTCTGGATCATTCAGAAAGAACAGAACAGGTCTACATTCATTAGTTAGTTTGCCCATTTGCTTAAGGAAGATTGCTCTTCTCTTTTCAATCAGTCTCCTTTTATCATCTAGTAATATTTTATGTTGAGGTACAAGAATGTGATAATTACACAAAAAAAGTTGTTTCTGGAGAGCCTTGTCACACATGCCTGACATCTTCCTTCACAGACTCTGACAGAAAATGCACTCCTCTCTCACACCAAACTACCACGCTTCAGATCAACTGGACTTAATCACATTAGAGCTATTACTTCAAGCAACGCTGAAGGTGTATTTTTTTTAATTATTACTTATGCTTGATTAAACACACTTAGATCTCTTCATCATTCATGCTGTAAACAAATGTTTAGTAATTAAAATCCCTTCCCTGGATTACCTTTATCTTGCTACCTGCAAATTTAGTTTTGAAGAGCCGTGGCAATATTAAAACCAGGATACACTACCTGAGCACAGCACACACCAGATGCAGCACCACAAAGGGTACAGTGTAACAGCACTGCATCAAGTACAGAAGGATACACTTATTTCATACTTAAAACCATCAAAAGCTTAGGCTACAATGAGTAGTTGCATTACAAGCCTCCCTTGAGAAGCTAAGACATGCTTCTCGAGGCAGCCTATAAACTAGTGAGCAGTTGATCTGTTTGTGCTTGTTCCTGTTCTATAAGTGTTTGTAGTAGAAATAAGAGGTGAAAATACTTGTTGGAGCAAGCTTATCTACCAACTGTTGTAGCAGAGGGCACGCAGAGCACTTGGAAATGAAATCTGCAACTGAATAGAGAAATGTAATCAAGGGGCTTAGCAGCCTAGGTCCTCTTTTAAAAAGTAGTGTTGAGAGAGATTTTGAAAGATAATTAGTTCACAGAATCATAGAATCTAAGGGGTTGGAAGGGACCTCGAAAGATCATCTAGTCCACCCCCCCTGCCAGAGCAGGGTCACCTAGAGTACATCACTCAGGAACGCATCCAGGCGGGTTTTGAATGTCTCCAGTGAAGTTATCTGAAGATAGAGCTCAGCAATTAGTCCTCATAGCCAATTGCTTGTGTTGCCCTTTAATAGCAGTCATTCACTTCCAGACATTCTTTCTCATTCCTGCTCATCTTTCTTTGAAAAAAGTCCCCTTGAGCTAAATCGTAAGAGAAAGACACGTGCAAAAGTTGTGATTTATTGGAGGGCAGTTCCAGATTCACCAGATGTGCCCAAATCCCCACGGCTTCGTAGGGTGGACAGTGTCTGCCAGCAGAGCACAGAGGAGAGCAGCACACTGCACCTTGGCGAGGGTGCTTCTCACAGCACTCACACACTCAACCACCAGAGCAGCAATTTCCAAACTTTCCTGCTGACAAACCCAGTGCCTGCTGCAATCAGCCCTTCCAGAGGCTCCAAGTCCCAACACAGGTCACTGCAATGCTCCGAGGCCGCGACCGCCCTCGGCTGCCACGAACCCACCGCTCTTGAGCGCTCACAAAGCGCTTACGGGAGCACCTTCCCGCTCAGCAGAGGGGTCCCGAGGGACAGCAGGACCCTCAGAAGAAGGCAGGAGCCACGTTCATGAGGTCCAAGGTGGGCTGCAGCTGTCAGGAGAGTTGCGAGAAACACGGCGTCTCCTGCGGGACGGCAGAGCCATGGCACGGCCTGGGGGCTTGGGGGTCCCCCGGGGGGGGTTCTTGGCTCTGCTCTGGAGATGCTGAACCGCGGACAGGTGCTGCCGGCCCCGCTCCTGCTCCCCAGCCGGCTGCGGGAGGAGCCACCGCCCCCGGCAGCGATGCAGCCCCCTCGGAAACCGCAAGGACCGACCCTGCTCTGCCCGCTCCGGCCCCTCCGACCCGCGGCGAGCACACGGTCC